>JBCFXI010001389.1:0-57020 GCA_038496175.1 Ampulex compressa | reverse complement strand
TCTGGTCGCGGCAACCTCCACGCGGTGAGACCCGGGCAATCGGTATTTCTCGCGATCGAGGTACGTTCTCGAGATCGCGAGGGATAGCGAGCTAATAGCCGCGAACCTTTGTAAAATTTGCTTCGAAATATTCATCAAGGACGAACATTGTACGTAGAGTTGAGAATTACCGAACGACAAATTCAGAGTTTCTCCAAAAACAAGATTGTATCTTTTTAATTATGGGTACTTAAATAAAATCCGATTTCACCTTTCCCAGCGTTGAATAACTTTACCAAGATGTCTCCGCATCTTAAAAATCACTCCCAATATTTAAGCGCGAGTCATTTATACGAAATAAATGTCTTTAATGGACGTATTGCAAGTTCCTCGGAAGAAAACAAAAATATTTAAATACCGAGAAATACATTCAAAGTTCCTCCGAATACGCGACTCTTTTCCCTCGACCTTCTATACCTTCTATAAGCGAATCTGGACAAAGTCGAATCTCCTTGGTCGACGAATTTAAAGCATGTTTTGGTCATGGCTCTCCCGTAGATTTTATTAGACCAATCAATGCATCTAATGTCTACGACGAATCAAACGGTGGTTATTTCTTTCTATTTCCCTTTACGCTATAGTCGTATTTCCAAATAAATTCCTAGAAATTAAGTATTTTTGCATCGAAACGATCGTCCAGAAATCGCACAAATAAACAGCACTCGTCGAATAATCGTACGTGAATATTGCGCAGAAGAGACCATTATCCGGATGATGGTATTTTTAAACGCCCTTATTTTCTTTTATCGGTGAAACGGGAAGAGCAGGTTTCCGTCGTGAATTCTCCTCAAATGCACGAGAAAAGATAAAGCAAGCGGCAGTGAAGGGTGGTACCGTGTAAAATAAACTATAGCATTACGGGTAATTTTGAACGATCTATCGCCCTAAAATCCGATCTCCATAATACTATGCAACGATCTCGGTTAATCGGATATTAAAAAATTTAATATTATAATCGTCTTTATCGTGGCGACGTAACAAACGAATACGCTGGTTAATGAAAGAAGAAGGTTGAGAGACGCTGCGTCACGTCTCCATAAACCTTCATAATTGGAGAAGGTCGCCGTGGGATCAACTATTTTCCACAACGACGACGGCTGCGAGGCTAACGAAGAAAGTCGCGATGGCACTTAGTCGGCCGCGCGCTCTCCAAAGCTTTTCTCCCTCGATTTCTAGCGGCAAAGGATCGAGGATTTTCTGCCCCTTTTCTCTCACCGTGGCGGACATCGCCGCGTCATTCTGCGCCAATATCGATACCGGCCAATGGGCGAGACTCCGAGAAAAGGCAGATAAATCTCTCGATGTCATCGTCTTCCAGCGAAGAAACAAGATAAATTATGAGCCGGGCTTCTAGCGCGTTGACCGAATCGATACGCCATGCCATTCGAGACGTTCTGGATGCGGGAGTTTCGACGAACGACAGGATTCCTGTCACATATGTATATATTCATATGCGGTGCACGTATCGGGGATAATTATGATCGATAGATCGCGACGAGGATCGGGGTCGAATCATTGACGATGCGTGGCTGTGAGGTTGCCGATACGAACCGTCGAATAGACGTATAATGGTCTTAATCAACTCCCTATAACTGACATTTCTTTGAAATCGCGACTCTCTACACAGAGCTTAATCTTCCTTTTTACGTTATCTTTGGTCCGTAAGGAAGAAGTAAAAAAAATGGTGTATAAACGATGGATCGCTCGAAATGGCGAATGTCCCTTTGGATTACGCGTCAACATTTCCTTTTGTTACTCGTATTTGATAAGATTTTTGCCGAGACAATAAATATATGAGAATATGTTTGTGTTCTGCAACCTGAAATAATAAAGATCGCTTTATATCGTACGAACGATTGAATATTTATAAATCGGCGTGCACGTATATCCGAATTTCGGTATATCCAAGTCAGCGTGGATGAACGAACCGGTGATAAGAAGAATGTTTCGTCGATAAGAACCAGGAGTCGGCCGAGAAAAAAAGGTTGCGTCTAAGGGAGTTAAAAATATCGTTGGAACTCGTAAAAACTGTGCGTAAATTGAATATCTTTGGATCATAATAAATTAATAATTACTCTTACTATCGGTTAACAGACGTGAAAGAATAGAATTCTCATATTTCGATAATCAACGGATACGGTCTAGAATAAATAATCGTCCTACTCGGTGCTGCGATCGATATGAGGAATAACGTATAACAGATATATTTGACAGTGACACAAAGCGAAGAATAACAATATTGTTCCATTTTCCGCAACATGCTATAGCTTTTAAGCGATGTACGATCTACCCGTTACGTTCCAAATTAGCTATCGCTTCCTCCGTAATTTATAACTTTTCATAAGTATGAAACCTACTATATAACTGCAATGCAAGTCGCCTTAACTTGTCTCCTTTTTAACTTGCCTTTTGTAATACGAAAGTACAAAAGGAAAAAGTTTCAGATATAAGGAAAGTATCGAAATCTGGAAGAAATGCGGGTTATACAGGGTTAAAGAAAAGTTTCCCCGACAAAAACCACGAGAAACGCGAGGAGGATGGAGGCTTAACCGTAAGACACGCGAGACGAATGAATAATTCCGCCATCGGATCTAAGAAAATCCATTTGGCCGGGATAGCCGATTCTTGATCGCGCAATGGAAACTTCCGGAGAAAAACAAAGTTCCACTCGAAGACCATCGATTGCCTACCGAAATATTCAGCCGCCATATGCCGAGAGAACGTAAAAATATTCTACTTTTCAAAGAGCGTCGATAAGTAGAAACGAGAATAAATAAAGTAATAACGTATAACGTTGTATTTTAAGCAACTCGACGAATCTAATTTTACGGATTCAAACCATCGAATAATATTAAAAAAAAAACTCTGCACAAAGCGCACGTTACACGAAAGAATGCCATTGAAATTCTAAGAGGGAGCAACGTACGCGTATATGCGCGCGAGTAATGCACGTTCCAGGCATCCTACTTTCCCCGAATTCCGAGGGTTTGTTCGGTGGTCAAACTCGACGCGATGTTACCTAATTAGAGGTATACGCTGCTTCAAAGTCTCCATTTCCCAACGCTCGATCAGAGTTGGACGGACGCGTCAATTACGAAGATAAATTAAAAATTCGCGGCAATAGAGGGTTTTTCGATTTTCTTCGAATTCTTTTTCCTTCTACCTCCTCCATAAATCTACTATTTCCCACGGTATCCTTTCGCTATTTTCCTTTCCTTCACTATCTTGGTCGAACATCCTCCAGGGTCGTATTATTCATAAATTAAAATTCGCGACGACTACCAGGGTACGTATCGCACATTACCGAGCGGTAATAAACGCAAATGAGCGAGATATGGAAATATCGCCCAAGCATTTTACGAAATATCGTCCGTTTGCCTTTCGGCATAAACTATCGTAGCCATTCGACATAAATCCTACTTTTCAAAACGCGTCTCCCGCGACCGAATCTGCAACGTACACATCGCGTAGAAAATTCTCTCTCGCGGATGCGCAAAATTTCAATCTTAATCGTCCGCTTGAAAATTACGCGTCCTTCGTTAGACCACCGTTATTATTATCATTTTACTCGATATCGATGAGTAGACGCGGAATACCGAACGAGATCCGAATTTCCGAGTTTCAGGAAATTCACTCGTGTATTTAATATACATCGGATAATCCAGGCGGAATACGTTGGCTTTCGTTGAGCGTTTCATTTCCATTTCCTAGGAATAAAGCTTTACCTGGTAGCGATTAGCGGACACGTGATGCTGGGTGAGGCCCAGGCTTCCGGGCTCCAGGGCGCGCACTCGTAGAGCCTCAGCTCCCGTCCGGAAACCGCGCCGAAGACGCTGCGCCAGCCGCCCGTGCATCCGCCCCCAAGCCCGAATCCGCTTCCGGCGCCTCGAGAGGTACTCGCGCTGCTCCCCGCCCCGTCCTCGCTGCTCTCGCTGCTGGCGCGTCCGTTCTGCAACCAGAACGCGTGCCGCTCGTCAATTTCGAACCATCTATCTCTCTTCTTCCGCTTTTCGTTCCTTTCTACGCACAGACTACGCACAACCATCCTCGTTTGTTCTAGGATATATCGTTTTAACCCGCCGACCGCGGCGCGCTCCCACACGAAACCGTCGATACATATTGGCGCGATATTCGCGAGTGAGTCGCTTCGACTGCCCGTCGCGAGTCGTTATACTCTTTTATCAAAATGCAAATTTTGTTTGGTAGGTGCGCAATGTGTTCAGGAGAGATATGTAAACCACATTCGTACCATCGTCCACGCGCATTCCTTAGAACCATGCGTCATCCGAAATTAAACCATGCACTCCGTTCCGATCGCCCCTTTCTCGCCGCCTTATATTCCAAACGTACTCTTAAAATTTATTCCTCCTCACGCCGGACAGTATTGTATGCATTGGTAGACATATGAGAGTGTGTATATATATATATGCCGTTTGTATCTTGAGACCTTTTAAACCTATCGCTTCGAAACCCATTCCTCCGATACGATCTTCCGCCGGTATACTTACGCATATTTGAATAGCCGTATTCTACGTACCGGTTACGATGCTAGCGTAAGTACTGTTGGTCGTAAACGAGAAATCTCTGCTCACACGCAATCGCGGTACAAGCGTATTATTCCCCGCGGTGGTCGGAAGTTTCGTTTGCTCGGCCTAAGAAAACCCGCGAGGGGCATGCGGATCTTATTGTTCCGACGAAAAACGCATTGCTTCCACGTATTTTCAAGCTAAAATGCATTATACGCCGAGCACTGCGCGACTAATTCGAGCGCGCGACAAAGATAGCGGATCAGAAGTGGCGGGAGCAAGCGAAAT
Source organism: Ampulex compressa (assembly GCA_038496175.1). Lineage (NCBI taxonomy): Eukaryota > Metazoa > Arthropoda > Insecta > Hymenoptera > Ampulicidae > Ampulex > Ampulex compressa. Next base: position 52,167 of record JBCFXI010001389.1, on the reverse strand, counting down.
AGCGGGAAGTAAACGACGAATCTCAAAGCGTTGACGTAAACCTACGGATAAAATGGCGTTATAACTTGGAAGGAGTAAATCGTGCGCTTTTGTAGATTCCCCGTAAGCACGAGTACCCTACTACTTTGCAACCGGTGACGTCACAAGAGTCTACATGTAAGGAGTGGGGAAGCGTCAAACGCGTGAACCTAATGGCGCCCAGCGAAAGACCCCCTTTGCCATTCAGCCGTCACAGAGGTTTTCTCAGATTTGGCCAACGGCGTACCTCATTCCCCGTTCTCCGGCTTTGAATACAAAATGAGATAAAAAAAAATAAATAAATAAAAAATAAGAATAAACTCGCTTTTAATCGCTATAATAGCAACGTCTTCGTACCGCTCGAAATGCACCCCGTATTCGTCCTACCGTCGACAGTTGGCCGAATCTCGCTGCGAGCGTCAAGGCAGACCTCTAATCCGAGTTATACCACCAAAGAAGACTCCTCTCGCCCCGGTATTGTTCGTCCTTCCTTTGGACGAGGCAAGTCTCCCCGGTGAAAGCTGAATAGGCTAATCGTACCGACCTCCGTTTATATACGTGGCGACACGTTGTGTACACACTGTCCGGCGAGAATCTCCTCTCGTTCTCGCCTTACGACACTCGTGGCGCATTCACGTCGGCCGGTCGTTTTACCCTGGTCTTCCAGGGACCGCCTTTAAGATCCCCAAGACAAAGCACCTTGGGCGAGGAAGAGACGGGAGAGAAACGAGCTTTGACGGAAACGAGAGCACGTACTCTTGGGCAGAGCTGAAAAGTTGGCATGCGGAAAGGAACGAGGCTTCGATCGGGCGTGTCGTTTGATCTTCTAAGGAAGTATTTCAAACGATCGGTTACGAGCGTCTATGTCTATTTTTATACGCACTGGCGTGCGTGATTGTTGAAGGATATCAGTGCGTCTGCCTCGAGAAATGGCCTAGACTCTCGCTCGGCAGCGACGGTTGGTCGGCCTAAACAATTCGCGCTCCATCTAAACATATCGACGCGAAGTTTTTGTTCCTTCGGACTAATCGTCATATCGAATGAAATATCGGATAATTGCTACAAAGGGCCAATAGGATCGCGTTGGATCGTATAAAGGAGCAAACGATCGAAGCATTGGGGGACTGATCTCCGGAACTTCTACTCGGTCGCGTAATCATTTCCTTAGGTGCCGACGTATAGATTATCCGGGGCTACACTTACGACCGGGTTCGTCGCAAATGCAGACCTCGGCTCCGCTTAATTCCCTCGAAATCGGCGAGGAATACGGGCAAGGAAGCTCCCCTCATAAGTGTCAGACGTGTTTTCTCCCTGGCACTTACCGGTGGACAATATCGGTCGAAGCGCCCGTATTGCGCTCGACCCTGCCTGCAGGACACAATGCCCCCGTCCCCCTGTCTCTCTATGCCCACCAGGGGATGATACATCGAGGATTAATCGAACTGTCGAATATTGACATTCCGCTGAAAACGCTGCGTGTTTACGGCGTGACGGTTATATCACGTGCCACCGGTTCTCCGCCTCCTTCCCCCGTGCCAACTACCCTTCCGCATGCCCGACTCCATCCCGTTATTCTATTCCCACCCCCCTTTACGCCCGCATCCGCCCCCTCCTTCTTCCTTCCCTTTTTTTTTTTTCACATCAAACGAATCCATTTCCCTCTCGATGTCCACCCCCGCCCCCCTCCGTCGTCTCCTTCGCGGTGGGACCACGTGGTTTAATTACTCATTTCGAGTCTGCGGCCTTCCCGAACCTTCCACCCACCTTCGTTTTTCGTTTTCGCTTTACAGCGGTTATCGCTCCGTGCCTGCCTTCGACAGGGCTTTATCGTAGAGTGTCCGCCCGTTTAAAAGAACGCTTCGATTGATTTACCAAACGTTGCAGGTCGACCGGTCAGCCGGCTGTTTTTCTCTCCTTCGTGCCGAGTGGCCGTTATCGAGCGATCTGGCGGAATGAAAAAGTTCGTTTCTTCGGATTTATGGCCGGTGATTTGTACGCGGGGCTACCGTTAGGTCGGTGCATACGAAATTGTCCTTTGGAATACGGATGTTTGACTGGAAGTACTTTTCCCTTCCAGACCCTCGTGGCCCATCGAGATCGCTTGCACGGGTTTGATGCGGGTTACGTTGTAGTTTAGTGTCTGCGGTCGGGAAGTGATGGTATTATCCGCTTTTTGATCGTTGTATTTAAAGAAACTCGTCTCTATTGGTGCTGGGACGTATCGGGGCGATACGAATAATTAGACTTATCCGTATATTTGCACGTATGTGAAAAACATTTGCGTTGTATCGTGGACAGTAGATATACGCGCGTTACGCAGTACAGGTTTAACGTTTCAAGTTCCCCATCTTGAAATTACTATGGAAAAATTGCTGCAGGAGCGTTCGAGCTTTCGATCTTTGATAATCCCTATCATTATCCAGCCTCCGTCGTAACCAAACGGTCGTCCCAGTTCACTAACGCCCGATTAATTTTTTCATTACCGGTAATCGACGGTAAAGCCCGGAAGGACGAAGAGTTGGCGGGAAAGAAGTGGATATACGGGAGAGAAAGCGAGGGAAACTCGGTTTAGCCGAGGTTCTTTTAAGCATCCGGCACGTTCTGCCAACGATACGAGTCTAACGAGCCCTAATAATGGGCCGTGTAATGGTGGCCCTTACGGTCCAGCGTCGCGATAGCGGCGCTAAGAGAGCACGAATGATTTTACTCGAAAAACAACGGAGATCCTCGGTCTACCTCGCCGTCGTTCCATTTCCATTTCCCCGATTCTTTTGGCCCGTAATCGTTTTCGCCGTAGTAAAGCACGCATAAGGGGTTTACACCGAGCTATCGCTACCATCGCGTTGGCTCATCGCGCGAGTAATGCGGTTGTTTTGCATTAGCCAAATTGAAAGACGTCGTACTTTACGGTTATCGCGTATTCTCGCCGTACAAGTGGTTCGTTAAAGTCTATGGTGTTCTCGGCAAGCGTACGTCCGTTAAACCCTTCGGACTCAAATATAAGAGTGGAAGAATACGCTTTATCGTGGATACGTGGAGACAGCGTTTAAAGCGTTTTTTTCTTTAAGAATTTCACCACGGTAATAGGTTATAGAGGCGCTAAACGAAACGCGCAGAGTTTACGAGCCGAGTGGTACGAGCGCGAGCGAAAGTCAAACAAGGTTTCGACGTTTCCCTTCTGAGAAGCGTAACTTCAAAAATTAACGAAGGTTAGGAGAGTCCGAGAAATCAATCGAGAAGAAGCTACGAGTCCACCGATAGAACAAAACTCCACTTTGGCGATAAAGGATTCATTCGAGTAGTTTTACTCGACTCGCCCAACGCTCCCTCGCCGTCGTCTCTGTTTCAGCCCTTTGCGTGCGGAGTTCTTTCCATCGAAACGATCGCCGTGAACATTTTTCCTTACACCGCGCTAGTGTTACTCGTTTCGGATGTACGCAACTGATGCATTTGTCGAACGTAAATATCGGTCCACACACGTATATGCGTTCATCGTGTACGCCGATGACTTTTGCCAATCATATATACGCGGCCATAATCCACGCTGGTAAGTTTCGCCGAACCCATATATGCATAGGGCTCAAAGCGTTGAAACTTATGGAGAAAAATCACGTTATTTATGGAGCGGATCGATGCTCTTATCACCATCGCGTTATGCGTGTGAGGAAAAATACGGAAATCACTGGGAGCCTGTCCCTTTCCGAAATTGCAGCTGACCGAGGAAGAATCGAAGAAGAATGGAGACTTTATGGGACAGCAGTGAATCTTGGAGGATTGATCAAAGTGTTCGCAAAGGTTCGGTCACGTAGAATATCCAATCGTCGGCGAAACGGGGAGCAATTTTAATAATGGAAGGGAGCAATGGTGTATCTCCGCGGAAAGGGCTGAAAATTGCTAGCTACGTGCCAAGGAAGCTCAATGCTTTATTGTCCTCCACTTGATATTCCGTTTAATCGTCGCATCGGGCGCCGCTTTGATACGGGCCTTCCGTAAGTTTCGGAAAATCGTGGAGGCGACGCGTGACGCGAATGGCGAGGCGGAAAGGAGAGGAAAAAGGAGGGGCTGGAAGAGCATCGCGAGGACCTGGCAAACTGACAGAAGCCGGTGGATTCAAAGCAGCCGAGTATCTCGCATTTTGCATTACCCTGGAGCGTGCATAAACTGACGAGCGAACGAGCGTGCTTTATTCCCTTTTTTTTCTTTCCGGGAGAAGAATAAACTCTCTCTCGATTGCTTCGTCGGGACTGAAACGTACCGTGCGAAATGAAAAATCCAAAGTCGTAAGGTTCATCGAGGCGAACGTCTCGTAATGGGAAGCAGTACGTTTCGACGCCGAATTATTCTTGGACGCGAGACGTGCAAATGGAGAATAAGCCAAGACGGCGAAAGCTCGGCAATCGTATATATTGCGTTGTCGCAAAACTCACGACGCTTTCCTTCCGGGCTTTTCAAAGCCGTCCGTTGCCAAAATGCGTCATTACTTTTCCGACGATCTAATATCTAGGGCCACGTCGATCAACTTCGATGGACCATTGAGTCGATCGAAAATGTACCCGATAGAATACGCCCTTTTCCCATTACTTTCGCGTAGAAATGTTTTCGTTATTCGTTACGTACACTCTGTACTGCGATATCGAGTGACGGACGAAAGTGATAAAAAAGCTTCGATAAAACGTGACGCGAAAATTATCGCCGATAATAGAAGATCAATGAGTATCGTATCTTCTAAAACAGTGGTCGTCGATCGGTGGTCCGATTGTGAGAGAAAATTTCGATAATACGATGAAAAATCTGAACGTTTTCATTTTTCACGTTTTATCGACAATGAAGCAAAGGTAATATTGTAAAAAATATGTACATTGTAAATTGCAATCTTTCGATAAGCATGTTTTTAATATACTTTTATTCGAGTATTACAAAGTTACGAGCTTTCGTTACGATTGGATAAGTATTTTAAATTTTGCTATGTAAAACAAGTGCGTTTCACACTAATAAAACAGAAGTTTTCCGCTTATTATTCTACAACTGTATTTATCTTTTTAAAAAAATTCATAGCAGCGGTTCGCCAGGTCTAAAAATTTGGAAAGCGTTGTTCCAAATGGAATCCCGTTTCGCGGTGAAATTCTGAATCTTCAATGACATCGAACAATACGAACACGCGCACCGGAATTTAATGCAATAATGAAACGAATGATAACCCGCGCTCGGGCGAATTCCCAACAAATGAAGGTAGCTGTTGCAAACGAAATGAATTGCCCCGGCTTTACATCGTCTGGATATCCAATGAAGGATACGATCAATCTCCCTACCACCCTGCAATCATTCTCCCCGTTCTGCTCGAAGTATTAGGTGTACAAATTAATTCTCTGGCTTTACATGGAATCAATGGTACCTCGGGTTTAAATCACGATATCTTTCCTCGGTCTTGGATTACCCGATAGGCGATGCAAAGTTTTCAATAAGGATCGTACCGAACCCATTTCGTTCCGCGATAAACGAAGGCTCGATATTTCAAGAGTACGTAAACCATTTTTCAGCGTAACTATACCGCAATGTTGTCGGCTCTTCGGAGATGCCAACGAAACCGACAAAATATTTTTAGTTTTTACAATACAACTTTCTCACGGCTATTCGAAAATGTTGCATGTAAATAAACAGATATATAAGCGTATGTGCGTGGGCGTATCGTAAGAATACGTGCGACGCCAACTAAAGCTCGTCCGGGAAAAATAAACAAACCACTCGATCTCCATGCAAAACAACGAACGAAATTACCGGTCCCTGGAAGCTAGGCGTAAACTCCGGGGTATTTCCAGACGTGGATTTTAGGACAGTATTTGGCCCAGGTTCGAGGAGCCAGGGTTCGAGAGAGCTTCGTACAGAGCGTGTCTACGTAAGCAGCATCGAAGCGAAAACCGAATAAAATGTTAAACCGAGTGTCGGTGTATCGTAAAAAGCGACGGTGTTAACTTTAAACTTTTAAACGACTAAATAAATTAACGGGGAAAGGGCAAGGTATGACAAATTGGCAAACAACGCGAAAACATCCATACAAGCTCATCCGTCTATTCGTTATATTCCACGGAAGGAAATATTACCACGAGTGATTGAAGCGGCATCGTACTGTTTGATTCGCAAACATGCGCAAACATTAATACGCGTTCATCCATCCGTTCGCGATGTTCCATGCAAGGAAATATTAATACGCGCCACTGAGGCAGGCATCCTAGCGTCGCATTCGCGTACGCGCGTAAGTATTCGTACACGCTCATCCGTACATTCTTCGTACTCCGCGCAAAGGCGCACGACGCGACTCGTTAAACCGGCATCGCGCCGCTAAATCCACAAATAAACTTGCGCAGGCTTCTCCGTCTATTTTTTATATTCGACCCAAGAAGGTATCGACGCGCGTCATCGAGGCCGCGTCCCTGGTTCTTTTAAATTCTCGCCCGGTTACGGAGAGATATCGATTGGCAAGAAATTACCCATCTCTCACGGCGCGTACTCTTTGTCCCATCTTCCGGACTCGAGACTCAATTATGCCGCAGCGTTGCGTAAAAATCGCTGGAGCAAGGTCACCGGGACTCGTCTCGTCGATGGCCTTTGAGAGCGTCCTCGCGAGGCTCGGGGGACGACGCACGGTGGTAAAAGACTTTGATTTCGGGTGGACGAAATGATTTTTGAACAAGCTCAAATCCCTCCGGTCCTGTCTTTTTAATTCCTACATTTCTTATTTTTGAAAAGCGAATGATGTCAAAATGAGCGAATTATCCAAATACGATGCTAGAAGGGTCTTCCATTTTGCTGTGTAAGACGCAAAAATTCAGAAATTAGTAGCGTACGAGCCCTCATGTTGGATGGTGGCGTAAATTCGATTTCGAAAAAAATAAGTTAGAGCCGGATTCGGCTCGACGTACGTCGTATTCAAATACAATGGTTCACGTATTAAAATTTCAGGATATTCTATATGGAATAACGCACGGCAGGGGGCAAAAATGGAAGCGCTCGATGCGACTCTTAGGATCGTTGGTTTTTCTCATTATTAATATATTTCCATAATTAAATGTGTTTTGGCATAATTAAAGAACATTATTTTCTTAGCAAGAATTCAAATTTTTAATATCGCGCGTGGGTGCAGACGCCGGTGGCACTTAACGAGGAAAGGAATAATAGCGCATTTCCCGATAAACGCGAATGGCGGTGAATATGGTTCGTTGCGCGGGTCGCGGCCGATCGGCCGATTCAATCAGCTCGAATTGAAAGGCTCTGCCATCGGGGAGATCGGGATGCTCGCGACGCAACGCGCTCGCGATTGTTCGATCGCGAAACCGCAGGCAACCCGGGGACCGTGCGACGTGCATAAGGAAATTCGATGGGACCTGTCGTGGGATGAACCGTGCTTCCTTTGACTCGTGCATAAGAATGATAACGAAATTACTAAACGCGAACACTGAACCGTTACCGGTGCAAACTCAACGCAAAACATATCGGCGACTTTCTACACGTATTTAGGCATACTAAATGTATCCTCGAAGAAAACCTTAAAGGAGAACAAAGAAAAAATGTCGATGGATCGATATCTCGATACTCGCAAAACGGTAAAAACACGACCAATTTTGGATAATATCCCGTGTCAAAGTACTATGATAGTTTGCGATGGGTTTAGCGTTAAGCTTCCGTATATCGTGCCGCTCAGCGCCAAAAATTGCCGAATTATTCGCTTATATACGGCCAACGCGAAAACGTTCATTTATCATGGTGTATGGAAGTACAATGACGTGTCGTGCTACGATGTATAAAATGTACGATAATGTGTTCCGCACTGAAAATCCGAACGTAATCCAAAACTGGCTGGAAAGTAGTGCATCGTATATCGATGACGACTTTGAGCTCCATCGATCGTCGTTACGTTGGTGTAATCTCACCGAGTTTAGGATCAAAATTCAGCGTGGCCGATAAATTCATATATCCAGTTCGGCCAATGCGATCGATAAGGTCGAAAGACGCACGGCGCATTTGGTCGAAGGTAAATGTTTATACCTGTACATTTGATAAATAATAATCGGCAATGTCGAATCAGAGATGCGTGCTTTCGGCGAACGTTCGGCTTACGATTTCGATACGAGTCAAATATTAAAATTTTCATTAATTTTCCACGCGATGAATCGAATAAATATTTATGTTTAATATGCTACTGGAAATAAGCGATATTTTATTAATCTCTCGGGCATTGCAGGAGTATGCGCGTGTGGCGTATTGGAATTTGGCACATTGGAACGCCGTGGGTGAACGTGTGGAACGCATTGAGAAATGTGAGCCGACAATTGCAAAGGACTATCGGCATGACTCGACTCTATGGAGCACTGGAAACGTTGCGTCCACAAAGTGTTGCCCCTTTGTGGTCCTGCATTCAGCCTGGCTCGCAGCGGTATTTCTTGTTATCGATGCTTTGCAATAATCCTGCACACGAATCATATAAACTCCCGGATACTCCTCTGTCTGATTATTAGAAATGAGGCCTCGTGAAATTGGTTCGGCTATCCACTTTGTATTTCGTCGTACAACTGATTGGTTCAACGGGCATAACATTTATCGAACATTCCTTCCGTCAATCCTGCAGGAGAGGTTTGACGAATAAAAGTATGTATAGGTATGCATGATAAAGTACATAAGTAAAGATTTATTTTGAAACAATTACCATGCATAAATATTTAATGAAGCCGGTTTGACAAAGTTACGAATGGAATTAAGAAAGTTTAAAGATGTAAATATGGTAAAATAAGAAAACAGGAAAGAGGGAAATTGAATTGAAGTGGTAAAACAAATAGCCGTAGGACACGATCTCCAAGTTACTAAATTCGCGAGAAAATGCGAATATTTAGGATTGTTCTCGTGCTATATTTACATCTCGAAAGGAGGTCCATAAATCAAAGTTTATTTCTCAGTCGAGTCTTCCGACCGCAAAAACTTTTCTCATTCTCCATGCAACTACTATTTAACGCCACAATTCTCGTTAACGTTATCGTATTGTTCGCTAAAATATGCAACATAACAGCGTCGCCAAAAAGCGTTGAAGCGTTGAAACGTCCTATTTCTCTTCCATTCTTCTTCTTGCGCCGTCGCGCCTTTGTGTTAAAGCGCATATTTCGAGCATCTTTATAAAATTCTCTTAATTGCAGTTACGTTTGTACAATCCTGAATGTAACTGCCCGTGAATAGCTCTCTGCTATTCAAGAATAAAGCACGCTGCTTGCCTACTTGAGATTCCTGTCTTTATAAAAGCCGTTATTCCAAGATCACCTTGCGTAGGTAATACCGGGTCAAATGTCAGATTGTTCATCGATGAATTCTACTTGCAAAAAATATTACATATGTAGCATAAAATTTGTTCATCGGAATAATAACTTAACATCGTATGTATTTATGTTCTCGAAGGACTTGAATCGCAGCAGCGTGAATTTATTTGATAAAAAGGTGAATTTCGCACGCAAGCGGATTAATGAAGTTTACGAAAAGGAGAATTGGAACGGCGAAAGGGTGAGTTTGCAGAGCAAAATCTGTACAAATTTATCGATAATGCATTATCTTCACAGAGTCCGAATCCTAATCAATTTGCAGAATATTTGTAACTGGATGACTGGAACAAACCTGGCTCATTCAATCCCTCGAACCTACTTTGGATCCTTTGAGAAAGGCGCCTGTTCGTCGAAGAAAAGGTCTCCGTCCGCACCGTCTGCGGAAAGTCAAGACCTTGGCTCTTTCGCGCCAAGTTTCTTCGAAACTTCGTTTGCACCCGTTTAAGAAAACTCGGGGAAAAAGTCGAAGTACTTAGCCGGGAGAGCGAGCTCGATGTTCATGCTCGTTATTCCTCTACTTGCCTAACGCTAATTCTACCTTATTCGCCATTATCTCGTAAAAAGACGACATCCTAATTCTTTTGCCGGATATGCAAATATTTAATAACCAGTAGACGCAAATATGGTAAATTCATTCGCAAACTTGAAAAACTTTCACGCTGTATCAATTTTTATGCTTTCCGAAATTAATTTACAGTCTATGCTTTAGCCACTATCGTTACCTTTTCGAATTCAACGCTATCCAGGAGTTAGAAAACATCGTTATTATTTAACATTTTACTATCTTTATCGATATAATTCTCTGTCAACGTATCAACGCGCGTTCGATAAATTAGCTCTTTCGGTCCAACGTATATTTCATTTCTCATTCGTCTATTCGCACATCCGGACCGCTATAAAAAATAGTCAAAAGGAATAATATTTTAATAAAATCTCATATTAATCGAGGGATCGATTCGTCATTCTCTTTATCGTCGTAAGTTATGCACCTCCAATTTATTCGCATCGTAATTAATTCCGCCCCTCACCAGCTGTACTCCCTATGTCCAATACTCAGGGTCCATGGTACGCGAGCGCGGATAATCTTGAATAGAGCTAAGAGCGAATATTACGAGGAGAAGATTTACGAGGCAAAACGATCGCTCGAAGTAAGAATGCAGCCATTGGTGCATTTTAGAATTTGAAGGAGCACGATAATGTAGACATCCCTCATTCTTCGTTCGATAGACGCGACGCAGTTGGGTTATTCCAAGTGCGCGCTAGCGGAGCAGAGGTACCTCCGCCGTCTGCCGATGGTTTCCTAAGGCGAAAACAAACGTCGGAAACGACAGCTGACGACGCAAACAAATGTTTACGAACGAGAGTTGATTTGCATGCTCGGCGACGCACGTGCCAGGAGAAAACTTTCGAGCGGATCATTACGACACGTTGAAGCGAGGTTACGCTTCCGATGGAAAGATTTTATTTCATATATATAATAATATTTGACTATAAAGCAATAGAGAATAACAAAGTTACACAAGCTATTTTTATGGACAACTTTATGGGCACAGGCATGCTTTATGGGCAACTTTATCCATAATGTATATATTCGTAAAATAATTACATATTGCGATTTTTAGCGAAGACACAAAAGGTGCATGTACAAAAGGATTGTAGCGAGTTTGTAGTGCAAAACCTGTGCAGCGGGACGGCGTATGACGATCGTACAACATACACAGACGTCGAGGTTCTACCTACGAAGGACGACGGACTTTTGAGCGATAAGAGCGGAAGATGGAGGCTGCAGGGAAACCGTGCAGCACGGAGGCACGTTGCGAGGAAGAGTATTAACCGTAAACGACTTGGCGGCGCTGGCAATTCGAAGGAGGACTCGGATATCGTCGGGGGCCATTTCCGCTACCATACCAGACGAAAAGTTCGGCTAAGTAGCCGCGTAAAGGAGATACATTCCGCCTCTTTCATACGAGGGCCGAGGGGGAGGTCGAACTTCCGAGGAAGTTGTTTTAGGCCGTTCAAAGGACGTCAGATCGGAAAGTTCGGCTTCCGGATTAAAAAACTCCAGGTCTGGCTGCTCGACTGCCCGGCAAATATGGATAGAGCCACGCCAGGAGGGGAGGGTGGCGAATATTAAAAAAAAATCGATCTCTAGGGATCCTTGACTTCGCGGCAAAACTGGTACTTCTCGTCGCTGTTTTTTTAATACCGCAATAATGTAGTTGTGCAAAAGAAGTGAAATATAATAAATACATCAAGGTTGGAAAACAGAGCTGCGTTGCAACTCGGAGAGAGAATTATGAAGCGATAAGAAAAACTCTCCGGTACCGATATAACATTAAATAATCGGTGATACGGAAAACACGGCGCCCGGATATTTACGTGGATCAGGATTAAAAACCACCCAACCATGGTACGGGAATAATCAACGATGAGCGCACGCGGCCTAAGAAAACAAAGTTCGACGTCAATATTATCTTAGCGTCTAAAGACCGGTCCCGACGTCGAAGCAGAGTTAAGAAAAAAAAAAAAAACTATAGGAAAACGATCGAGATAAAACGATATCCAATCATCGGCTTGCCTTCGATCCCAGTCGTACGAGAGAAGGAAACTCGGAACTTGGGTAAAATCGCGTCTAATCAAATCCTCGATATCGAGGAAGAATAAAGAAGAGGACAAACGATATTACGTGTTACGCGTAAAATTTTCGAGAGCAAACGATTCCCCCCGTCGTTTCGATGTTCCCCATCTCGTTGGCCTTTTACAAATTTTCCTGGCGCCCCGAATCGGCGAACCGTCGCCGTTTGCGGAGGGAACAGCGAGGAGGAATCGAAGAAGCAACGCGATTTATGGTACAGTAGCCACCCAAAGAACCTCCTTTATTTCTCCTCCCTTCGACGTGTCGGAGGGTGGGAAGGTGGGGCAGAGGGGTTGGGAAAGGAGGAGCAGTTGTCATCGATGAAAACGACGCCTTATCGGTGACTGGCTCGACTGGCTCGACGCCGATTTTCTTCTTCCGCGCCGTAGCGATCGTGAAATCGAGCGAAAGCTCGAGTTCCCGGCAATCTGCGGGAGGCGCGGGGAAAGGAGAGAAATATTAAGGCGAAGCTGAGAAAAAGAGGGGTTGGTGGAGACGGCATTCGCACGCTCGCCGCGGCAGCTCGATCGTCGAAAGCGGAAAAGTTCTGCGCTCGGTAGACGAGTGAGGGAGGGGGGGGGAGAACAGAGGGAGAGAGAGAGAGAGAGAGAGAGAGAGAGAGAGAGAGAGAGAGAGAGAGAGAGAGAGAGAAATAGCGAGAGAAGAAGGGAAAGAGAGTCGAGATGATATCGGATGAAAAAGAACCTGGTGAGGCATCGCCCTCGTCGTTCTTCCCCCCGCTTGCTCGCCCCACCTGAGAAGGAGGGGGAGAGAAAGAGGGGTGATTCGCGCGCTCCACGACTTTCGCCGGGAAAAATAACGAAGAATGTCGGCGTGATTGCCGTGAACGAAGCCAATCGAAGGTTCGTCCGCCTCGAGTCAGCGCCCGCGATAAGGAATGGCCCCGTGTCCTCCGCGCTCTTCTTCCTCTTACGCGCCAGGGAAATTTTTATTCCGACCTTCGCAGGCCTGAAGGGGATTGCCTCGTTGAGAAAATCGTATCGTCCTCTTTTCATTGTTTAGCCGTACTTACATCGGCGTTTCTAGGTATTCGGCTACCTTGGAAAGCAAGTTTGTAGCTAATAATCGCGTAATAACGGTAACGTTTGGTAACGTTACGTTAATTTTTACAACGGATATATGGAATATTCTATTACTCGCGTCATCGTAACGTCCACCGAGAAGTCATCGTTGTAAAGAACGATGATTTTTATCGCCTTTTTTTAAACACGATTTTTATAAATATATAATAATATTAAATATAAGATCATACCAAAATCGTCGTGGATTACGGTATATATACATCGCATAAGAATCCAAATCCCGATATTGGAATTTAAATCTCGAATCTGGCCGGTATATCGAGGTCCCGTCACAGTAATATTCAGCGAGAGATCGTAGCGCAGAATTGCGCGGAGCCTCGACCGAGTTTGGACCACTTCGAGGATCGGGAGCCACGAAATTCGAATGCAAAGCGACCATAAGTGTCGGGCGTATTTTGGTACCTTCCACTCACCTTCCACGAAGCTCCTTTGAGGGCCGACGGTTTTGCCGCGTACGTATTCCGTTCGCACCCTTACCGAACATAATACAACGCATTCCAGTCGCACCAACGAACTTCGAGGTGTCCTGCCAGTAACAATTCGATAACAACTTCTCCGACAGGTCCCTTCATCGGCACTTCGTTCCACGCAACTGGACGCGGTATGCCGAAGTCGAGAAGAATAGGACTCGGCAATGGGAACGTCGAATCGGCAAGTAAGACTCCTTGCCGAAGCGATCGTCCGAGTTGCGCGAGTACGCAAAAACGACTCGACCGCTCGTCCGTGTCGCGAGACCTTTAGTCGCGTCGTTACACTCTGTCCAATGACTCGCATTAGAAAGAGAGAATCCAAGCGTATAAATCGAACCGAATTAAATTAACCATACATATTTAACCATCCAATCGTCCGATCTTTTTCCACTCTTTCGCCTTAGCGATTACGCTTTAATGCGAGAACACGCATACTGGAACATATAACGATCTATACCGACGTTCGCCGCCTAAAATATTTGACTCGAAGCAACGTTTGCAGATCGGGGTAGTTGGTAAATCGTAGGTCTATGCCGGATCATTTTGGAAAACGGTGCATTCGGGGCTCCGGACAGGGTCAAGGGAGCTGGCAAGGTATCGCGCAAAAGCGAGCACGCCTCCCGCATGCCGCTTGGCACGCATACGTTTACCCTTGCGGAGGTGCAAACACGGATGGAAGCGTGGCGGATCGTCTCCCGATCCCTCGCTCCGGCCGCAGTTTGCTTAGCATTGCTGATGCACTATCCACTTCGACCGGACTTCCACGGGCCACCCTCGGCCCTCGGCCTCCTCCCTCTACCCTCCCCTCCCTGCCCCTCCCAGTCTCCCTTCCTGGCCCTCTCGGCCGAAGCAGATGCCGAGGGGCGAAGGAGGCTGCGCAGATTATGGATGGAAAACGACGGGGCGTTCTGTGTTTGAGGACGGATAGTGGCTCGCGTTCTAATTAATAACGAGCCATCGATGGGATCCTCCCCCATCGAGCACTCGGGCCAAGCCGCTGAATGCCCGGCTGGCGCGTATCCACCGACCCGCGGAGAGGAATTTTCAGGATTTCCTCAGGGAAATGATTTTTCACGCTTAACGGCTGGAATTAATGGTCGAGTTACCGTGAAATCACTTTGAACCATGAAAATGACCAAGTTACAAAAGAAACGTCCATTTCGTACCGTACTCTTATCGTAAGGAACGACGATCGAATTATTCGTTACTGGCGTACGCATATATTTGCATTGGAACGTACCATTGCAGTGGTAGTGAACGAGCCAATCAATTTTGGTATCCACTTCTAGGATCGTTAGGCCCAGGGCCTACCGTGTTTAAGCCGAATTCCGAATGGCCGGATCTACGGCATGCGTATCGAGTGAAAAGACCATCGGGGATAAAAGAGAATCGTTCTCGACTCTCTTGCCGCTCCACCGTAGCTCCCTAAGGTAAACGATTCGAAAAGTACAAAGACGTTTGGCCGAGATTTCTCTCGCGAAGAGCGTTTTTCTACCTCAAACGCTTCGTATAATCGCGGGATCGTTCGAAGGTGGTGAACTTAACGCGGGTAAATTCCCAGGGCGCTGTAACGTAAACGAGCAGCGGGGACGCAAAATTCCCCAGGAACGATGACGTGGCCGGGGTAACGACCTTGAGTATCAAGGCTGCGAGTAGAATAAACAAAGGAGGAGGGCGCGGGAGGGCGGTGGAAGATATCGCGGGGTAGTTCGCCACTTAGATTCGCCGGGAGGCCCGGAACCGGACAGCGGCGCCGGCCGATAGTGCGTGATTAATGGACACCCGGTGTAGACTCCCGCGAACCGGCACGTACCGCCATCCGGGCCGCGCATACCTACGCATAATGCAACGTGTTGCACCGAGCCTGCCGACGGATATTCGATTCTGAACTCGCCATTCAATTATGGGGGATGTTGTTGTTTGTCAGAGTGGCACGGCTTTATAAGGAGGGCTCGCGCGCCAAGGCGGGATGCCCGTCGAATTAGCGCTTCGAGTGGCCCGCCTCCCGCTTATGGGAGATGATTTTATTCGCGCTCGGCTAAGATCGGTTTTTACGACCATTGTGTGTATAAACTATGTAAGGAAATATAAAAATGTCTATATATAGTACGTATAGACGTCCATATATATATTTATAACGAAGTCCATCCAAAGCATCTCCGCGTATTTTAACGTTCCACATTGTTTAGCCATTTCAGATCGAGCGCGCATTTACATTTGCAAGTCTCAGGTGGCACAATGGCGTTACTCGATGGTGGGAGAGAGGGAGCGGAGCGAGCGGTGGTTAGGGACCGACGAGAGCTCGGAAAGATGGTTACCGGCGGCTCGAGGTGGCGGATTTGGGGCGATTTTCACCGCAAAGAGGGCGGGGTGGGGGTTGGGCGGGCCAGGAATTTAGCCGGCGTCCCGAGGTAAGGCGGCTCCGGGGCGGGGGACCAGACATTCGGTTGCCTCGTATTAATTGCTCGTTAATTCGTAGCCTCTTGCCGCGTTAGCACCGAGGAAGCAGGGGGTGGGAGTAATTGTCGAAGGGCGAGGCCCCCGCCCTGGAAATTATCGCCCCGGGTGCTGACTCACGAAGAACTTTCTACCCGCCGCGCCACTTCGACGTTTGTTTCTTATGGCCCTGCGCCTTCGCCCTCGACACTGGGATCCGATGGATCCTGGCTATCGACGCATTGGCGTCGAATCGCGCGTATGTCAGCGATCCGTGTTCTCTACCGAGGATCGGACGAATCTTGTATTATTAACGGAATTTTAGAGTGCTCTTGTAAAAAGTGTAGATTATAACGCGGCAAATTAATTTACCACGCATCCCTTTTTCGCCAAATATTATTTATTTTAAAAGCTGTTGCAGTGTTTTTTCTAACGTAACGCGATTGAAACGATGCACGCAAAATTTTCCCGTATCCGCGCTAAGTGTCGCTCTAAACGCCCCGGAAGCCCCAACAGTGAAGTTGGGAAAAAGTGTGAATTTATCCGATGCGTGTCTATCGATTAAAACCAAATCGCCATTGGCGACGGTAATTCAAAATTAAAACGATCTCAAAAGGGAGGCGCGAATACTGTGAAAGCTGCTTTTTTAAGCAGGTTTTGGAAGTAACGCGTCAATAGTATTAAAATGATGATAAAATTAGGAAATTTGTCGATCTTCCTGCTAGATTACGGCGCGTCGTAATCTTTTCGTCGCAGAGTCATTTCATCGGGTATACCGTCTGAATTCACTTCGACCCGCAAAGCCCCTCGAACGTTGAAAAAAAAAAATACGGTTTGTGCCGCAAATAAAACGACGTGCGCGCGTATCCGGCAGATTAATCGACGGAGGAACCAGACGACGCGTACAAAGACCATCGATCCTTCGAGCGTCAAAGACGTCCATAATCGCGTTCGAGCCTCTCGCTATTTCCACGTGGCACCATTTGCGCAAATGTAACGAATTACGCGATGCATCCAGATAATGCGTCCGACGGAATTTCTATACCGATATAAGCGAACGATCGAGTAAAAATCTAGCGACGTCGCTCTCCATACCGTACCATGAATCGTACACTCGAATCGAACAAACTCAAGAATATCGCGCAATGCCGTGCTATACGAGCTGGCTGGCGCAAAATTATTCGATGTATTTTAGTCCTTCGATCGCCTTGCAACCATTTTGCTCGCCGATCGTTTCGATGGAGTTGCCGTTTAACGTAAAAATGAATGATCGTTGAAATATATTTTTGAGATTTCTCCTTCATTTCCAATATTGGTCGATCATTGCGGAGGCAATTCTTCGAAACACCCGACGCGCTCCGTCGATCGCAAATCTGGCACAGATCATTTACGATTTCCTTTCGACGGCGAGCTCGCCTCGGTCGGAAATCGAATGGTGGAACTCGTTAAGGTGGCTCGGATAGGCGCAAACCGCTTCTTTGCCAGCGATCGATTCCCAGCAGCAGGAGCTGGAAGAGGGCGGAACCATGTTTGCGTCCTCGCGCCAATTTTCCGCGCGGTCGATTTTAAAAATCGGGGAAATCTCGTCGGGCATTCGATTCTTAATTGATCACTCGCGGTCGCAGACGCGACGAGAGGATCGTCCCCGGGCAGGGAAACGGGTGGAAAGCGGCTGGAGCCTCGAGAAAATCTCCGTGGCTCCGTCTGGTTGCTTGCAATTTTAATACGGTCTCATTTCCGTCGTACCCAATTAAGGCGTAATTGAATTGCCAAGGAAAATTAATTCGACGGTAAATTCCAGACTGCCGGCTGCTTCCTGCTCTGATACTCGTGTCAATTATTCGGGAATCCGCGTCAACAATTTTAACCGCATTGCCGGGCCTCTGTTCTCCGCTTTCCGCGAGTAACGCGGAATGACAAAAGTCGCGTTGCTTTCTCTTCCGAAAAAATCATCGACGTTTGTGAGAAAAAAGGGGGACGAAGGATTGTTGCGTTTCAAATTCTCCCTTTTACAAATCAAATTCGCTCGCCTCGAAATTATACTTTGTCGACAAAAAATATAATAACACTTGAACGCAGAACGATGGAAAATAATATGAAATGAGGTAAAATGCTTATTTATCATAAAAAATATTCGTATAACCTATATAAATAAATTCATCTATAATAGTTCTCCCACCGCTGCGCGCGATAACATTATGTACAGATGCGTGAAATAATTATTGCGACCTGTAGGAGTAGTGTTCGAAACAGGACCATTAATCGCATCGACCGAAATATTCCCTCCGCAAAATTTAATTTTTGAAAACGCTTCCTCGATAAAAAGAACGTTATTTCCAAGAGGACGAGTTCGATCCGCGAAAGGCAAAGTCAAAGATATTACTCTTGCCTTATTCCTTATCGTTCTTTGTACAGAAACAGCTTGCTCCGATCGCTACGCACGTTTCCAAAACGACCCTCTCCCGAGAAAGTTAAGAATCATATCATCGTGTTTCCACTCGCCTGCGCGAAAGCCCCGTCTGTCTCGCAGACAAAATCAGCCCTTTTCCCCGCGAGCTGGGAGATAAACGTCCTAATGTACTTTCCATTAGAGGCGTAACGCCAGGCGGGCGCACGGTTGAGCGTTTGTACCTGTCGATATACGCCGGAGACATCACCATCGGCTAATGGTTACAGGCGAATCTACTCCTCCTCGCCCATGAAAAAAAGAACGAGCAATAAAACATCGTGACTTCTACCTAGCCTCTTGTTCGGCTGAATATATAGTTTAAATATACGAACTTAACGGGCAGCCGTTCCAATGTGGGAGGAATTACAAGGTAGAAAGAAAAAGAATCGATTTGGTATTCGTACGACGCTTTATCTCGGCCGCGAGTCCTCTTCGGGTATATTATAAACTCTAGGATAATTATAAGAGAAATGCAGAAGATGGTTACAAAATTAGAGATTAAATAATATGGGGTAGGTATGATAAAAATAGAGTCAAGGGATGGGTAAAAAAAGCTGCCTCAATAGTGTAATGGTTGAACTTTGAAAGTGGAAGGATGACTCGTTATTCGACGTTCGATCAAGGGTTACGTAAAAGGATCATTAACCGATGTGCAGTGAATTCGTAAATGTTAAAAAACGTTATCATTATTTTAAAGCGGCAAACGTATCATACGCGATTACACGGTATGTAATCCGTACCCGTCACGGGCAGAACAAAGCTGCTGTTTGTTAATTGCGTTACGTACGACTAGCAGGAATGCTACGTCGTATCTCTCCTTTCCCGCTATTTCACGTTTCAGTTTTTCCGAACGAATTAGAATTAATACTAAGAGTACATTTCGTTATCTTGATATATCTGGATATACGGCGTATATCGTAGAAAAATATAACTAGATCCATTTAATCATTCGGGTAACGTAAGGATGGAGAATTTAAAAAAATCGATCCTGATAAATTGAAGTAACACGGATAAGTGATTACGGTCGCATCGTTTTAACTCCCTCAATGGTTTTAGTATCAATACGGTAAATGTATCGCGAGCAACTGTATGGAGTCTGATGTAGTAGGTACGGTACGGCACTGATTTAAATAGTAAATATCTACGAGAAGAAAATCCGGTCCTCTGCGGCCCGCACAAAGCAGCTTTTCTCGTTAATTGCGTTACGCACGGCGCCGGGGAAGCACGCGTTATCTTTCCATCGATACTTAGCGGTAAGTATAATTAAAGATCTCCATAGCCGGGCAGAGTGACACGATGTAAAGATAACGAGCGGCCGACGGTGGAATCCATCTGCCACGCTTACACTAGCGATTTCTCTTTAAGACAATGTCCGGTTGATCCTCGTCGACTGGATAAAAATTTATTCTTTTCCACCTATCCTCCTACGTTTTATAATTTATTTATATTCTTTATATTAAATTCTTTATATTTATTTATATTAAATATTTTATATTTAAGATATTTATTATATCATTGATAACGCTCTATTGTATGATGCATCGTATCGTGCAGTGACTAAACTCGCTTGCATAATTAAATTCAAATATCGAATCGCGGTCGATATTTCCGCTAGAACGATTTCTAAAACAAAGTTGCAAAGATTATTTTATAACAATTTTTATCCGTTTTTTATCGATTGCACGCGATGGTAGAGGCCGTGATGTAACGTTGGAGTTATCGCAGTGTTCCAATTAAAAATAATTATTGGAACAACTGCGATGCACTGTACGAAGGTTAACGTCCGGAATAATACCATCAGCACTTTTCTGGAGGTTAATTAACGCAGGTACGTATAACAATCCTCCACGGATAAAAACGTTTTTACGTTTTGGCGATACAGCTTATCTCGTTATAGGTTTCTCTTCATTTTAATAATATACGAACTTCTGTCGCGCATCTCGTCCTTTCATTTTTATTTAAATTGACGTATGTATTCGTGCGGATTGAAAATCCTTGACGTTGATAATGATATCGTATCAAAGTCATTCGAGCTATTTTAAATATTCTCAAATTCTGTCTCTTTTCCATAATATCTTGCTCGTTTGCGAATTTCAAAATGATATAAAAGCTTCGAGTTTGAAATTCGAGTTAAAGCGGAAAACCGATCGGTGCATAAAATTGGTACATATTCGTAGGTTAAGCGAGATACTCTGGAAACCATAAAAAATCTGATTTGATTATACCCCATACGCGGCCAATATTTGAACTATATTATTACATCCGAGTCTCGAGTTTCACTCTCGGATAATTTGATTCGCATCTTATTTGGATTCTCATTCCGCCTCTCTCGCTCGCGTCCACCCCTACAACACGGAACAAGGTGCTTATAAAGACTTAGAAATTACCGAAGCTCGAACCGGAAAGCTAGTTCGGGCGTTTTCCAGCTCGTAAATACTACCACCTCTCCAAACGAATATGCCCGCGTATATCGACAAAGATACCGTGGCAATCGTAAAAAATTAAGCTTCCCTAACATTACGCAGAATGAATATTTCGAGAATAACAGATTCGTTCGGTGGATCCTTACAATACGTATCTCTGTCCTCGTTCGTTCGTTACTCGCCACCAGCAGGGAGAGTAACGCGCTTATAAAGACGGGGGAGTAAAATCGGTTGGGGCGTCAAGCGGAGGCACGAGTCCCCTGGAATCCGAGGGAGCGGTACGTTTCAAACTCGAATTGAACCGGAAAGCTGGTAGGGGACTTTTGCGGCTGGCGGCTGACACGCACATAAAAGCCGTGATCCCCGAAATCGACTTAAAATGAGGCAGAAGCTGGTCGAGATTTCGAGCGGGAGCGGTGCAGCTGTTCTGGGAGCGGCGCGTGCACCCGGAGTACGTCGGCCACCGCCGAACCTCCCTTGTTTCGCCCGCTTAACTTTGCGCGCGAAGCCTACGAAGTTCGTTGAGTGCCCTTTAACGAGGAAGGTTAAAGCGCACTTCGTAATACCGCTTTGCGCTACCAACGGTAACCGTATTAAGGTAATAGTGCAAATTCGGGGTTAGTTATCGTCCACCTACCGGGGGCGGCTCGCCTTTCGTTGAAATTCGATCGTCGAGTTTCGTTCGGCCTCTCCTCGCGCGGCGTTCGAAACAGGTTGCGTTAATGGATCGGCTTTCGAAATGTTGCGAGCTTCGCGACGATAAAAGTAGGTTATTTGTCCACGTTGGGAATTTCGTACTCGTCGAGCGCTTTGCGCGTCGATATTCGCGTCGCTGATAATGCGGAATTTATTGGATCGCGTTTCGAAGAAATTTCGATACGAATGGGATGCGATCGTCGTTTGCGAAATTTACGATTTCGAGATTTTATACATCGCGTCGATTATGTTTTATTTTGGCAAACATCGGAAATATTACGCCGACCTTTCGGATTTGAACGTGGCCTGTTCGAGCTCTCGATAACTTCCCATATCGCGTATACGTCGTATATTCGAGCTCGAATCGCGCTCTTTCGTGCCTGGACGATATTCCGTACAATGGCGCGACAAAGCTCCATCTCAGAGTGGTGGGTCTTATTACGACGAACGTAAAAGTCCGTTCGCTACCTCCCCGTAATTTTCCATTACGCGCGATGGAACGCCGATGTCTTTGCGCTCAAATTCGGACCAAAGCGGGCGATTCCATCGGCGTTGTTCGTGGCCGCGTATTCCAACCGGCCCGAGTTGGATTTCCGCGGAGATTATGTAGGTTCTTCGAGGCGGGGAGAGGGAGGGAGGTGCGCGGATTAGCGGAAGATTGAATATCGGCAAGTTGCAGCGACGTCGCGGAAGAGGTAATGGCGGGAAGGGCGAAGGGAGAAGAGATCTCCTAGCCCAGCCCTAAATCATCCAGGCTAATTTCGCCTAATCTTTATGCCGGCACTAAAATAACAATTCCCGGCAAGTGGGCCGTAGTTGGGAGCGGGGAGCGGAATTAATAACGGCCCGGAAGCCGTTTCCACCCTGCCAAAGTGGGAAGCGCGATTCTGCGGAAGAGCGGAACCATCGAAATACTTATTTAACGTCTAGGCTCCACGCTCGATTCCGGTGGCCTTCCTTTGCCGGGATAAAGCCGCATTAACCCTTCGTCCCTTCATCCGCTTTAATTCCGATCGTTTTTTATTCCTCCAGGTTCCCAGTTTTGATCCCTTCCGATTTCTTCGTGGAAGAGTGCAGGATAAGGTAAAGGGTAAGCGCTAAATTAAACGATCGACGTGTACGTCGGGTAGAAGTTCGCCGGATTTTAGGAAAGCAGAGATAAGACACGTCTTGGCGAAGTTGTGTATTCGACGCAAAGTCCGTGGTAATTTGTGATCGACGAATGTGCCACGTAGAAGTTCGACGGGTTTTGGGAAAGAAGAGATAAAACACGTCTCGCCAAAGTTGCGTAGTCGATGCAAAGTCCGTGGTAAAGGACACTATAGCTCTCAAACATTTTGCCCGTGTAGGACGATCGATGAAAGATTACGCTCCAACCGAGAATACGTAAAATGAATTAAAAACCGTGCGACTCGCGGGCGAAAACGTCGTACGGTTTTGCGGTAAACGTTTCTCGGTCGCATCGAAGGCTATTCGACGTCAAAGCCGCTCGTTTGTCGTCGAAGCGCGAAAGTAGGGTCGCACCGAGAAGATTCGGAATGTTAAGCGGTAGTTTAAAGTACCTCCGGGACGTAAAGGGTTAAGCGAGCACACGTGTTTGAACATCGGCCTGAGTCCGTGCGCTCAATAATAGGGGCGGGCAGACGCGAGCGTATGCAGCCGGGCCGCGGTCTAAGCCCACGATGATGTATTGCCATTGGGATTTCAGGAGCGTAACGCTCGGGCCTTAACTCCGCCGTATCTTCGTTGCGTTTCCATTCGAATCCGTATCTACCTCCTCCTCCTCCTCCTCCTCCTCCTCCTCTTCCACTGCTTCGCCGTCTGCGAATGCCGATTATTAATCGTGCTACCTCCTATGTGGACCTCGTGTCCCCGCCCGGTTTGCAAACCTATGCCACTCGGTTTTCTCTGCTTTGGCGAAGAATTTTCTCTGCCTCGTCCTTTGGGTGGGATCGGGTGAGTCGGTTTTGGTGAAGGATTCTCTTTTTGTAACCGATCAACTCGTATTACAGGATTTGGCTAACACCGTTCATTTGCGGCTATCGTGTGTAAAAAAATGAACAGCGTCGAAAGTGGATGTGCACGCGTATTTTCAGAGAGGTACCGCGGAGAACGTTACAAAACATATTTTATTATGCCATGTATATAAACGTTTCCTTAAAATCCTCCCGTTCCCTCGAAATGGAATTTGAACTCGTATACCGCGTAACCGTAGGTTCCCAAAAGTGACCAACTTTCCTGATCGATGAGCATCGGAAAGCGACGATCATAATCTCCGCCTATTGACGAGTTCGCGGGTAGGGTAGTGCTCCAACCGCGACAAGGGAGAACATCAGCCACATTGCACTTACCGTATATTGTCCCATGGATCGATTATACCGTAGAATTCCTGGAGGCGTTGCACCGCGTTCATACCCTGGTGCTCGAACTCTTATCCACGAGCGTGCGATATGAACGAATAGATGGACGCGTAAGTTAAAATGGATGGCCGTGCGAGTGTCGTCAAAATTAATAAGGAACGACAAAGTAGGCAATGACGAATAGTGCGCCTCGAGAGTCGGACCCTGTAAAATGATCTAGCGTCACGGATAACTGGAAATAATCAATCCCCCTAAACTTTGATCCTCGTAATATCTTCTAATTTCTGCAAAATTTACGAGTACCTTAGGTAAGGTCTCACTTCCGACAATATACGGCCGCAATTTACGTCGACGAATGCTTCGTTTTCGCGAGATATACCCACGGCTCGCGACGAGCGAATTCGCGAAACACTCGGGATCGAGGATAGCGACAAAGGGGTTACGAAAAATCGGTTCTCTCGAGCGGTTCCGACCCTTCGTTATTCGAGCATCGAGGTCGAGCGTAATTTAAGCGTAGGTACGGCGGAGCGAAGATTATCGAGCTGCGCCGAGAAACAGAGTTAGAAATTTCCGTGGAAATCCTCCGATAACCCAGTTTCCAAAGCCCGTGGACCTCCCTTGTTTCCGATACGTTTCCTATATATCCTTGAAGTATACTTAGAGGGACGCACACGCGCCAATTTGCTTTCGCGTACCACCCGATAGAGGTCGGTTCATAACCGTAGATAGGGAACCGCTGTAATCTAGTGGTGAAGACAAGATCTATCGCGCTCTTTATATAGATGCAGATATTTCAGACTCATCGAGGGAAACGAGTTGGAAGCGGTGGGAGGGACGGTTTTTAGTATCAGACACCGTCGGAGCGTTCCTTCACATCATTTCGCAAACCGCTGGATCGTGCAGCGACGTGTGGCAACATCGGGTCAACAGCTGATGCACCTCCATAACAACCGCAATGCCCGTACACGTGTTCCCATGGTAATCCTACTCGTCTCTAAGTCCAGTCCGCCTCTAAGAAAGCTCCTGGAAATCGATCCTGGATATTAGGGCTATACGCTTGTTATTTCATGAACGTGCACCGCATTATAACTTTGGGTCGAAAGATTTTCCAAGAAAGGATTCGGTTAGGTAGGTTTACGTCTTCGAAATGTCAAACGTATAATCTTGTTTAATAGTCGATTCTCCAACCACGATGTTAGAGCTTTTATTTGCCGCTGGTAGAAAGGTGAAAAATTATAAATTCGCAATTATTTAGTCGCCTAGCTAACACGTCGCATCGAGTCGCCGTTTACGCTTGCTACGAATCAGTTTGCACGGCTACGTTATCCGACCAACGCCGTCAGATCGAAAAGGCGTAAACCATGGTAAACGAGCAGAACGTAAACAAGGGACTTTTGGAAAAACCGTTAGAGGGAGTTTTGGTCCCTTTTTTACTTCCATTATATATAACACCGAGCCAGTGCTTACACCGGCTCGCGAAAAATCCTGTAGAACCGTGTACACGGGTTCCGCGACTAATAGAATCTGGTCGGGGTAGCGTAAACGTTCGAGCCGAGCCAGCTCCTTGCCGTGGAGCGGATTTTCCAGGGCGGCAGGAGCTCCTAAAGCCGACGATAACGCTTGACGTACGGTGCTTTTTTTACCTGGCCCGCCGTACGTTTCGCGCGGATATCGCAGAAATGGCTACTGGCTCTCGTATCTTTTCGCCCCGGAATTTCGCGCACTTCGTTACGCAGCCAGGCCAGGTTGGTAGACGCGGGAGAATATGTAGGCCATCGAGGACTTATCGTCCACGAGGATCTGCCGGCCATAATGCCGCCCTATTTTTCTCTTTATCTTCCCTCTCTCCTTTCTTTTTTTCCCTCCTCCACCGTCGAACGATCGCACATTTGAGTGCGTTTAGGAAAAAGGGAATGAGAGAAATACAGGTACACACCGATGCGCAGGTTCAACGATGTACAGTTTCGAAGATCGACAAAATTTTCACGCGAGAAGGTAGAACCAAAACCGAAGTATTTCGATACGCCAATAGATTGGCCGGCGATATATTCTATTTTTAATCTCTGAAAGCCGACATTTACGGAAGGTACTTTCCTCGATTATTTTAAAAACCTGTTTCTGAATGATGGTTTTGGGTCTTCCAGGAAATACAATAAAACCGGTTCTTAAAAAGCGTTCTACAAGCCCAATTCGGGGCTTCGCGGAGTGGTCGTTGGGAGGCAGCTCGAAGATTCCACGAGGATAACTCGTAATGCCCAGCTCCAGGATCGATGCACGGCACGTAGGCGTGCCGGTTGAAATTTAGCCCCGTCGTCGTTAAAATTATTTGGATGTCCGACGGGCGGAGGGGGCGTTCCGTTTGCCGGGAAACGAATGGCCCGCGCTGTATTACCACGCGAGAACGCCGAGCGGCGCGATAGAGATTGTCCATGTCGGCGGAGAAGGCCGCAAAGTTGATTTCCGAAGAAAAAAAAAACGTGGTCAAATAATTTTCTTCCTTCCGATAGGTGGTATACGCAGGTGCGTTTTTCGACGTTGCGTCTCGACAAGACTTCCGGTATATGATGCGTTCTATCGACGTTCACCGGCATCCGGAGACGTACTAAATTCGGACAAACGGCTATTAATATCGCACGGAATAATTTTCTTAATATCACTCGCGCGATAAATAGCCCCGGTGTCATTCGATAAGGGTATATTTCTCAAATGGCATAACGAGGCAGTACGGAAAATTGTACTTGCGAGATATTTCCATAATATCCGCATGCCCGTATGTAAATACCCGGAGAATTCGCATAGTAGCGTGTTTGCGATATGAGAAATATAACATCGTCGTCCGTATCGCGAGTCGAAGCGTCGGTGCGTTTCCTGGCGCATAAAGTAGCGCGGAAAACAATTTCACGGCGCGCATCGGAAACGAGGATCGCCTCTTTATTTCGCGAGCACGACTCTCGGCGTTGGCCCAACCTTCTTGTTTTCGGGCGCAACGAATTTGCGGCGTGAGAAAGGGGAATCGCGGATCTCCATCGGGGAGCGATGAATATTCCATTATTTAAACAGCCACTCGCGAATGGTCGAAGGATTATCATTTTGACGGAGCGATCGCGCGAAAGGGAATTTTACGGTCGAGTTTATGCAAGTGCCTGGCCGGATAATTTATTATCGATGGCGGGGCAGATTTATTCCGCGCGGCGTCGCGTCGGTTTGAAAAGGGACGACGCGATGCAGAACCGATGGTACAGAGCTACGGCGGTTCGCAGGGCCGTGATTTATTAAGAATTCTCTTCCCTCGCCGATTTATAAAGCTGCCCGCTGGCGCTGCTTTGCGATACCAGGCGCGTCATCGACGTTGGAGAGCTACTCTCTCTCTCTCTCCCCCCCCCCTCTCTCTCTCCAATTTCCACGGGGCCCGAAGGGAACCTTTTGTTTACACGAGACTTTCGTCGTTCCAGGTTTATTAGGTTCTTAGCTATGAAATATTAATGGTGTACGTGCTGCTGTAACCGTTCGAGAAATATCGGCAATCGGATCGGTCCTGTTCATCGATGCTAAACCTACCGACGCGCGAATACCTATTTCCACCGTAACTGGTCCAAATTGCCATCCTTGATAAAAGCAATATATTTTAGGCTTTAACAGAGGTAATGGTCATTTTGGTACCGAATCAAGCGACAAACGTCCACGTTGCTCTCGTTTTCGGAATTCGATACCGATATCCTTCTCTCGCGTCCTCCACATTTATTCGCTTCGTTTCCGGGGACTCGAATTTGTTAAACGCGGCGAGTAGCTCATCGTCCTTTTTCGTCCTACTTTAGGTTCGAGAAAGTATTTGTTCAATGCCGTACGAACGATCTTCGTGTTTTTTTTTTTTAAATCTTCGCTTTGTAAATCCCGCGATATTTCACTCGTTACGAAACGTTCCATGAATTACGATCATGAGTTACGAAACGTATATCGTTGCATCTAGTTCTACGCGTTTTGACGAATAATCGTTCTCGACGTTATCGATCGCGATGAGCACGATCGAAGTAGTTTGGTGGATCAGGGTGTAAACGCGAATGGCAACGATGGCCACAAAGTACGCTCGATATAAATCCACAAACGTTACCGGAATGGAGAAATATTAGGAATGCCAGTCGGCGGAGTCTTAAATATCGCGATTTTACGGTTGATTACCGGCTACGAATGGCGAGGCATTGTGCGGTGTTTTATTACGGACGGGTTAATTAAATCGGGCCTTGGCTTTTGGCCGATTACATTTAACCTCGGGTTAGTTGAAAAATATGTGGACAAAAGCCGCATTCAGGCCGAGGCTTTATTACGCTGGGATTAATTAAAATACACTTAACGGGCGTATCGTTAATTTTGAACCCGTTATTTAATAGGTACTCAGCTTCAGATTTAATCCAACGATCGTATACTTGCTTGAAAGCACGGACAAATTACCACTCGCCGTTACGGTGCCCTCCTTCCGATTCTTGCCCCAACACCGCAGAGATATACAGGGTGCCCGATAATTCGCACCCTAGTTTTAAAGAATCGGAGCATTAAACGATCAGAGCTCTGGTATATACACGATGCCGCATAGCCAACTTTCACGCACGGTAATCGCGATTGAGTGCATTATCCCTTTATAGCTCGATGTATTTGTAGATGTAGATGGGAGAGGAATGATCCGGAGACAACCGATCCGATTCCTCGTGATTCTTCTTCTCCGAAGGTAATCCAAGATAAGAAAGGGCTCCGTGTATTAAAGAAAACCGTGACACTTGAACAGATTGAATGTCATAATCTCCAATATTGCTCGATAATGTTCCACACAGTATGCAGTTATAAGTATTAACGATAAAAAAAAGTAGTCGGTAATGATGGGGCTCGCAATATAATAGCATGAGTTTTAATAGTATGAACGATACCTCGCACTAAAAGGGAGAGAGGAGTGCGTAATTTTCGACTCGCTTCGAGGACCAATGCTTCCTTAATCTTACAGAGGACTCGGTAGTGGGCCGAGCGGATATTTCTACCGCGTTAAGTTCGACATTTTTGATCCTGATTTGCTCGAATCTCAAGAAGCGTAAGAAAAAGTAAAGCGCAAAGTACTTGGACGATTCGTAAAAGCAAGACGCGAGTTTTTTGTTCGTAAATAACGGAACTTGATATACTTGACCCAGTTTGCGATAGATTCCCCTTGCACGCGTAAGATAATTTGCTTTCGAGCTTCGCTTCGACAAAGAACGTCATCCGGGTTCCAAAGGAAATATGTGCAGATTATGCATAATGCGAATGTAAAGCTTTTTATTTTTGGGAAAAGGGAGCTACGCTTTTGGGCGTTCCACGGTACGTTTGCTCCGCTCCCGGCTTTTATTCTACGTAAAAATACAATACCATCCGCGCGTTACTTCAATGTTTTTGCATTAATAAAAGGTATATCAAGCGTAGAAATCGTACGAAAATGACCGCGCGCAGGAATTCGTTGTTCGTTATTTTAATTCGGGATAATCGTATGCTCATTTTATTCATAAAAGCACCGTATGGCTTTGAAAACTTTTTAATCACAGTCCAAATCCTTTCAAACCTTCGGTTCGAATGAGTTCGGTTTAGCTACTTCCGTAAATAGAACGGCACGGTGCACCGGAGATAGCCGATCGATAATATTACCGAGTAACTTTCCCCAACATTTACGCCACGGATCGCAAACGGCTAATCCTTCAAATCGTTTTTCTTCGGGTCTTCGCAGAATATCCGCAGTGTCCCACGATTTGCGAGGCGAAATACACGGAAGTCAGGAGCAATATCTCCTGGTCATCGAACATCTCGTAGTTGGCGGTGTACGCGTTAACCCGACATTAACGCATAGCGCCGTAGATGCGGCGGATCTTCCTGGGAGATTATTGCCAGGTTTTTGCCGTGCTGTAACGTCCAACTGCCGGAAGTTTCGGGCAACGGGGAATGGGAAGAGCGGGAACAAACCCATACCAGGCCACTCGGACGATTTGTAGAAGAAGTGTGACGCAAATACGAAGGACGACTGGGATCCCGGGTAAAAAGAAGGATGCGAGGGTGGGGGTGGAGCGTCGATAAATTTACCGAGTTCACATATTGAATCTGTAAGGCCGGCCGGCCGAGGAATAACGTTGAAAGTCCGAGCGTCGGCGGATACCGGAATTTGGTCCCCTCTAATCTCGTATATACGGCCGCAATAAAGTGTCACTCTCGCGAAGGACGGGGCCGTGCACGCTTGCTTCCCTCCACGGCGCCCCGAATCCTAATCCACGTGGAAGATGTACGATAAAGCCCACGATCGCCTCCCCTTTCGGGGATTCCAAAGTCGCAGCCGCCATTTCACGTCGAGCTTTGCAAAGGGAAATCGCTCTGGATCCTCCTTAGATTCTTCTTCCTCACTTCCTCTCCTCCTCTTCCGCGCCTTTCTTTCGCCTATGCGCCTCGCCTGTTGTAGGGATATGCAGGGAGCGGCGGTGGAAGATCCAACGCAGGATACGTTTTTCCAAACGAACGTATATTCTCTCCGACTGCTCGAACTTAAACGTCGCATCGCGCTCTCCCAAGCGCGCGTTTTTCACACGCGCGTACGTTCTATAGCGATGCGTTTATCGCGATTACCCTTCTTTCCGAGAATTTCAACATCCGGAGCGGCACCTTTGCGCTCGAGACGTGTCCACCTACGAAAGGGTGAACACCCTTGGGTCTTTGTCGGATTTTTCCCGCTGACGATGTATGAACTACGATAATAAAGGAAAGACCCGTTAATCGGCTAGGGGGTTCTTATAATTTGTCGCGGATCATTCGAAGCTTTTACATCTCGCTACGCACGGCAAGCTTTTTATATTTGAAAACGGATTAATGTAATTTTCTCTCGACGGCGATCGTTTCTCCCTTTGGAGATTCTCGAATCAAAGGCGTCCTTTCGCAGGTTTAGGCCCCGTCGATCTGTGGAAAGAGCTGTGTCGTTGGATCCTCGTTAAATCCCCTTTATCCCGACGATGGATTACCCATTTTCCGCGATAAAGAGAAAGCACGCTAACGAGAAAGCGTGTTATTCCAATTTATCGCGGATAATTTGCAGCTTTTACGGCTTCGATTAAAAACTGCATTTTATGCGAGCAGAGCGGACGAGCTGCCTATAAATTTCCATGCATCCTGAAAAACGGCAGGGAACGTTATATCGTTAACTGAAATTGATAAAGTGTAGCTTGATTTTGTTACAGCGTCGTAAAGGATAACTAAGAATAACTGCGGAACTTTTCAGCTGACTTAATATACCATACGAACTTTGGCAATTTCAGGTTATCCGTTAAGTAACTTTATTTCCCGCCGACCAGCTTAATCGAATATATTCGTCGCGTTAATTTATGTAACGTGAAAACTGAGTACGATGTCGAAGGGCAACGTTTCTACCTGGTTCTTACGCTACGAACATCCCCGTACCTATCCACGTGCGTATACTCCTCCATTTTTTTGCCCGTTCGTCGATATTTAGGGAATTATCCTCAAAGAAGTTATCATCCACCGCTCAATGCGTGGTCTTAATGATGCAAAAAAGATTGCGGTTTAAAATACCAATGAAGACCACTGTCGCGCGTGGTATTATTCGATCATTTAGGAACGAAGCGATATGTGCGCGGAACAAAATCGGATTCGCGATCATTCAAATTTGATGAAATAATCATTCAAATTGATGAATAACAAGATCTTTAAGGATTCCACGGACCGAGTGGAGAATACGACGAGGTCGCAGGGATGCTCAAAAATACCATTACGAATAACTTCTATCCACGCATCGTGCAACGTCGATAATATCGATCAACGGCTATGAATCTTCGTCCGTCCTGCATTTTGTAATTATCGGAGGACACGCGTAGGTCATTAACGGGCAGTGTCGAAGCCAATGATATACGATTCATAGGTGTATGTATTAAGTAAAGCTCGAACAGGTTCCCACATCTGGCGTTTCGCGCGTCAACTTTCGAACCGACGAAATGACGTCGATACTCGATCACATCGGTCTCGATTAATCCGTCATTTAACCCTTTAGCCATAATCAGGCCGATGGAGCACTCGCGTGGCAGCTGCAGACAAGAGAAGTCTGGACCGTGTGCTGCCACCGATTTCAAAGAAATTTCGTAGGATAATTGGTTGACGCGCGTATCGACATATTGGTATATTTGGCACACTAATATAGATAAAGGATGTCATACGAAGATACGCGCTGTATAGCTCAGTTTTTGAGTTATGGATAATGGAAAAAACAGAGACGATGTCCATCGACGTGAGATATCCTAGTCGTTTGACTAAATCGATAAAAAGCTTTGTGCTTTGGTGATATACATCGGTGCAAGGTCGATCATAAATAATTCTAATTTCAATTCGATTTTTGGCTTCGGAAAAGAGAACGTTTGGCAACGAAAGGAAAGCACGGAACACGATAATCAGACTGCTTGCCCATTCATCGTACCGATTATAGGGAAAGGTATTGAGGAAGCACGTTACCATGGCGCGTTTTGGTCGGTGAAATGCACTCGGTCGATTGCTTCTCATTACCAGTTCGCCGAATATCGATCAAGATTCAGCGAATATTGACGTGCCACGATTGATTTCAAACGATTTCCAAATAAAGAAGGAGACGATTTCAAATATTCGCACTACAAATGAGTTTTCGTTTCTCCTTGAACCACGACCACGACTGTCTCGCGATCTGGTGGAAAAAGCTTTTATCGCGAAAAGGTCGTGTAGAAATAGTAAAGCGATAATGAAGTTAGATCCTGGATAGACGATAGCGAATATGCCACTTTCTCTGAATTTTGTCATTTCGAAAAGTATCGCACCGTGAAAGAATTTTCGCTCTTTCATCCACACGCCAATCAAATTAATCCACTGTCTGTGGAAGTAGTATAAGAATCTGGGAATAGTTTGGCGTGAAAATGAGTAAATACTTTAAAGAGTACAGGTGCGAGCGATCGCCGGAAAAGCGTGTTTAAAATATGAGGTGGTAAAGGAATGACTGGGACGCAGCGGGTGCTTTACTTTCGGGTGACGCATCATATCGAGGAATGCACCTGGAGGACGATTATACGAGCGCGACCGAATGAGAGGAGGTACACGCGGAGACTTCAGGGAAGATGACCATACCCCTGCAAGACGCTATAGAGTCAGAGCGTACTGCTTAAGAAGTCAGAGAGCGGAGGACACAGAGTGCAGAATCGGAGAGCAGAGATCGCGGAGTACAAAGTCGGAGAGCGGAGGGCACGGAGTACAGAGTAAGGAAGACGTCAAAGTAACAAGTTAGAGTAAACGGTTCGAGTCCACAGTCGATAGCCACGAAATGGTGAACGAGTATCGGAGAGCCAAAATAGAAGCGAATTACCTGTACTTTATCGATATCAATAACGTACGGTTATACGTTGGCGTACGAATAGTCGGCGAAAAGACACCGAAACCCCACCACCCGCTCCAGCATCCATCAAATTAAATTTCCACGCTAACAAAAACCTCTCTTTTTGTAAACAACTTCTACTCGAAACATAAAAATACTATCGTTTACGCGCATTCTCTCTACGCTTCGTTTTATGTAAAAAAAGTGTTGCTTTACGGGGCGAAGCTAGGTAGAGTTAGCGATAATACGGAAAGGTGTCCAGGAAACGCGTCACCGTGGTCCATTATCATCGATGAAATTCGATCTTCGGGTCTATATCGACAGCCGCCAGGATCGCAGGCCATCGGTGGATTGCTCCTCGTTACGGCCTCGTTCGATCCCCGCCGATATTGCCTGATTATCGGCGCACTCAGTTCAAATACTCGCCGCCCGTTTCAGAGACGTCCGAGTCATTCGACCACCTACGGTCATAATCCGGCAGAGGGGCGGTGGGAGGGGGATGCGAGTTCATTGCCGGCGTCGGTGCTAATTGTATCGGGTTGTCGGAAAAGTTGCGATGCATTTTGGCAACCGATATGGCCAGTTCATTTTTGAGGTACCGGAGTCATCGACGTACCGACGTGTCACTGGACGGTTGATTAACTTCGCTCTACAACTATTCATTTTCGGCATATTTGACAGTTTTGTCTCCGTAAAGGGAAGAAAGCGCGTCAAGATCGTGCAAAGTTGTGCAAGTTGCGCAAATTTCCGTGCTCGCGATTTTGATCTCGAGGACACTCCTTGGTCGAAGATGCACGTCGGGACTGATGACGACTGAATAAAAGCATTGATCTAGTCAAACTCACGATAGACGATACGAGGAATTGCAGAAATATCGAATATCCGCCAAGCGAGCGTTCGCGACCACTCGAAGAAGCTGGGATGCGTAAACAAGATCGGTATTTGGATTCCTCGTGCCTCATGACTTTTCCGACGATCCAATATTGCCCGATGATACGACCATGGATTGGGGCAAAAAATTCTGGCATTACGCTCGAATGTTTGTCAGCGATAGTGGAAAATGCCGTGTTGTTCATCACCGTCGATGTTTTCGCGGAATTTAATTTCGACCCAACGTTTATTTTCGATAAATATGGATTTGTCAGAAAAAAGGGATACATAAATTGAACGGAACAGTAGGGATTATGCGCGCATCGCATACCCGCGTGGTCGCCAATTTCCACCAGACGCGATTGCATAACCGGGTACGCCCAAAATAAATTATCCGTGAGAATTTAAACCGCGGATTTGCGTAAACGCGTACAGCGAGAGACGACATCGATCGCGCGTTTCACCGGAGTTCTTGGTTCGTCGAACGTTCCGTCGTTCGGACTTTTATTCTTCGCACGCGCGATCAAGTTATTTCACCCAGAGTCCGTTTCCCGTATCTAGAGAATTAGAGTACGCTCGCGCACGTTATCCAAAAATCTAGAACCGATGGCCGAGGGAGCGATAAGAATTATTCCCAGCATCTCGCTACTCTTAGGCCCAAACTCGTCGAGGATCGAGCAACACCGGCTTCTTTCGAGCTTGCTTAACGCCAAAAACCGCAAATCAACTTTCATCGATCCTATCCTACGCCACGATCTCGATTCGTTATCGCAAAGTAGGGAGAGTCCGATGTACCGCCGCACGATCTTCGCGAGTGGTCCGTACGAAGGAACGGACGTACACATCGGTTCCTCTTCCACTTAGAAACGAGCTTTGGCTTAGGATCGCGAGCGACGTTCGAAACGTGAATGTTTCGCTGACGAGCCGCGCGAGAGGCGTAGCTCGTAATCGCTTAGCGAGGGGTTAAGCACATCGCGACACGGTCCCGGCGGATGGTTTTGGCTGGCATGGGGGAGGGTAGGGGATGACGAGGGTTAGGGTACTGGCAATCAGGTGCGTAAATGCCAATCAATTATGTGCCGGTACCCGTGTATCCTCCCGGCCTCTCTCAGCTCGGCGTCGCACCTCGGCGCGTTCTCGTCTCGTCTTGCAGCTACGCCGGCTGGTCCTTTATCAATACGAGCATATCGAGTGGCCGCGATATATTAGTTATCGATTTCCGGAGGTTACACGAGCCGGATATCAGGGCCGCCAGCTCCTTCGAGAGTATCGGAGCGCCTCGCCGGATATTTCGACGCGATCCACCTGGCTGATGCGGGGACTATCGAGGCGGTGGTAGGTACCGCGCTGCGCTGGATGGAAGCCGTGCCTCTCGAGCGTAACGTCGAGTTTTCCTCGACACCGATGGAGAACTTTCCGTGTCTTGTACGCCGTGGAATTTCTCGTAATACGGTGGATATTAATACGTCGCGCGTCTCGTCGCTTTGGCTCGATTCAGCCGAAAGTCGGTTAGCGTCTTTAAAGCGTGCTTCGAAGCGTACTTTGCAACCCGCGTTCTGCTGGTCCACATTATTTCCTATTTTTATTGATTATTTTTATTCCCGCTTTCGAATATACATCGTCCCTCTCTCTAGTCGCCTAATTCTCTTCGTATACCAATACTAAACGTAATGATGATAGCAAAGAAATAATTAAAAATTACCCAGATAATCGGTCCGTAATTTCTTCGTGTATCGTTTAAATCGACGATCTTCCGGACGCGCTCGCCTCTACTTTCTAGACGTTTCATCGATTTATCACGATATACGATTCATTTGACCCATCCATTTGCCTTTTCTCCTCGTCCCTAGTTTCTTTCTGAAAAACACGCGGGCGCAATGTACTCGAATACTACGAAACATCGCGCTCTGCTTCCAACTTTATACACAACCGTAACCTTTTACAATCTCCGTCCATAACTCTAACGTAACTCCGACCCTAACTTCTCGGCCGAGAATTAGGACGCAGTGGGGTCAGATCGTTATTCCGCTATCGAGCAAAGGGCTCTCCAGGTGACGATGCAAAATACGGAGGTATCTCGGCTGATAAAAGTTTCGGGAAGGGGGAGAATGAAGGTAGGACGTTCTGGGAGTAATATCGCGGCAAATGTCCGTGCGTCGGTGTACCGGCTTGGAATAGAGCGATGCACCATAACGGCGACAATGGTAACGGTAACAACGTTAATAACGGCAGCGAGAGCAAGGATGGATATATTAGAGGCGGTTGTTATAATAGCGGTACGCTGGAGCGGCAGGACTTTGATGTTGATACGCGTGCTCCTAGAGAAATAGCGATGGAAACCGGATAGCGGAGTGCGATTACGCGCCTCAACGTGTTCCGTGTATATCCCGGGTAGCCGGGTACGCGTTTTGCACTGGTAGGGGGTGAAACGAAAGACGAGTAAAAAGGAGAATGCGTTACGATAAGATAATAATATAATAGACTGACCAAAATACGTTCCGCTGCTTTATTCGAATACGTTGGACACGGTTAAGCGGACGGATATATAATAGATACGATATGCGTTTAAGAAAATTTTTCGCCCCCTTCGACCATCCTCACTGCACAACCGGACGTAGACCCAAAGAATTTCGTTTCTCACGCTGCACGCTCATTCGTACGGATTTACAGAAAAATGAGCCTTACGTTCGCTTGGAATTCTTCGATCGAAACGCGCCTCGCGTCCATTTAGGAGGTCGTCTAGCCAGTACTATTACAATACATAGACTTTTTCCGTCTTATTTAAAAAAAATGCTCGCACACTCCAAATCCACCTTTTCGCGCAGCCCGTGTCGTCGATCGAGGGCTGCGCTGGTTTTTCCTCGAAACGAAGTCGAGAATAAACCGCATCTCATGCCGGATGTTCGTCGGAGCGATCGTTCGTTATTCTAAAGTTCCGGCCGAGCAGGGGGGGGGGGGCCGAGTGGAAATCGCGAAGCGAATCGCTAATGCGCCATCGTTAATTAATCTCCTCCACCGGCGTACCGTCGCTGAGCGGCGTAAAATTCTTTCGGTGCTTTTCCTCCACCCCTCTTCCCCTCAACCATCCCCCGAGCGCCTCTCGAGGGCGAACTCGCGAGAGTGCGCGACTCGAAGAAAAGTTGGCGCCCATAAAATCGTAAAGCGGAGAGAAAGCGCGCTGGAAGCGACGCTCGATCTCTGCGCGCGAGCGGTCTCGCCTTCGATCGGCTCGTTTCCTCCCAGAGCATTTCCTCGGAAGGACCGGAGAAGACTAAAGGCCGCAGAATCGGGGCCGAGCTCTCGTGACGCCGCGAAATCGGGAAAATTAACGACACTCGATCGTTCCGGATAATTAAACCACGGCTTGCCGGCAATTAGTCCGGGCGTGTAGGTACTTTGCTCGGTGCAAGCGAGCGGAGCTCGTCGAGGAAGGAGAGGCCCCGACACCTCGCGCTCCTCCCAACCTTCGATGCCGCCGCTCGATGCACCAGCCGGCAAGCATTTTTCCTCCCAACCACCGGTTAGCGCACGTCCCAGAGACTACGCGCCTCGTCGAGGAAGCTCGAGGATATCCGAAAGGAGAAGGAGGAAAGGGAACGCGCGCTCCAAGGAATCGATCGAAAAGCCGTTGTACGATTAAAATCGCCAGGGGCCCGTGCGACGCTGTATGCGCGCTCCCTTCCTTCGTCGTTTTTTTCACATTTTACTTTTTACAGCCACATCCTTTCCCTTCCCCCGGCGGATCGAAGCTCCGATCCACGATCGCTCCTTCGGCTTTATACCCCTTTCCAGCGAGGCGCGACGTAACCGTGGGATATAATCAGCGCGATCGGTGCACCTGGTGATGTAGTAAAACTCGTTTATTCGTTAGCACCCGGCAAAACGAGCCGGCACAACCGAGGTGGGCTCGCGCGTTGGACGATTAATCGGCCGTAATTAATTTCCCTTCGGCAGCCGCCGTTTCGACGGTCCCGTCGGGG
Source organism: Ampulex compressa (assembly GCA_038496175.1). Classification (NCBI taxonomy): domain Eukaryota; kingdom Metazoa; phylum Arthropoda; class Insecta; order Hymenoptera; family Ampulicidae; genus Ampulex; species Ampulex compressa. The sequence continues at coordinate 13,980 of JBCFXI010001389.1, read as the reverse complement.
AAAAAGAAGGAACGCACGGTGCCCGGCAAATTTTCCGATCGGGAAGACACGACGGTCCTTATCGCGTCGCGGTACAGGCCGGCCCTCGTAAAAGCTCCGCGCCGATGCGACACCCCGTCAATTCGGGATAATTAAACGGAGAACGAATTTAAAATCGAATGGCCCCGATCGAGTTGAGTAATCACGGGGCAAATTGATTGGCGGCCCGCCAGGCTGCCGATAACGCTGGACGCCGAGCCACCGCTCATTGTTTCGACCAGCTTACCGCGCACCCCCGCCCTCCGCGCCCGTGGATGATTTTGTACGGGAGGCGCGAAATTCTTAACGGGTTCGGTGGTCGTCCGCGACCACCGCCAATTTCTCGCCGAAGCAACGCCGCGCTTTATTGCCGATACCTTACGAATAAATTGCCGAGCGCTAGTCGCGATCGAATCGGGGCCGATTTTGTGCCGGAGGCGAGAAATGCTTAACGCGTTGACCGCCCCGGTGGTCGTCCCTGACCAGCGCTCGATTTCTCGCCGAGCATACGATGCGCTTTGTTGTTAACGCATTACGAAAACGCCGCCGCGACCGCCGGCGGTAATCGAGGATCGGGAGCGCTTTACTACTGGGAAGCGAGAATTTATTAACGCGTTTACCGCCGCGGTGGTCGTTCGTGACCACTGGCCAATTTCTTGTGGAACTCGCGCTGCTAACCGGCGCTTTATCGTTAACGCATTATGAGCGCGTGACCGACCGCCGGCCGCGAATGCGGGCAAAATTGGGCTTGATTTTAGAGAAAAATGTTGGAATCTCCCTCACGGTGTTCGTTCGTGAACACGGGGAAAGAGGTATCGAGGCATGCTCGGAGCGTCGATGTCCAAGAGAAATCGTGCGATCCTTTCCGTGCTCGAATATTGATCGGTGATCCTCGAAGTTTTAACGATCTTCCATCCAGCGGTAATAATCATTGCTCTATACGTATAAGACCGTTAAACCTGCGACGATTATCAACCTCGTATTTATCAACCTCATATTTATAAGACCCTGCGCGTTTCCATATATCAGCGGGAGTAAATCTGCATTTTGACAGGCGCATTCCGCTGTTCGAGCACATCAGCCCGCGCACCCTCGAGGCCGGAACAAAAGCCTCGTTTCGAGAGAAACGTAGCTTACGGAGGGATAGGAGGTAGCGGAGAGAGGTTTCGTTACCTGCAGACAGTGTCTCCTCGCTAGCCAGCCGATGTGCTGAAGCTGCGGCGGATCCGGAAGTGCCGAGGCCAGTCTCAGCGCTTTCAAGGTGAGCGCCGCCAGCGCCGAGTGCAGTGCGTTGAACCACACGTTCGCCTCCGTGTTGTCGGCCGCCCTTAGCCAGCACTCGTGCACCCCGTCGGGCGAGTGCAGCTCCAGTATGCGTCCCTCTGAAACGAAAAGTGACGCTGTCCATAAACGCCTTAACTCCTTGCTCTCGGTACATTCGAGAATTAATTAAAGCTCTTGACGAGCGTCGTGGCGCTTTGACGGATTCATCGCTCGATGCTCGGGATTCTTAAAGATTGCCGGCCTAGCCACGCGATGATTCAATTTTCCTCAACGCCACTTTTTCTGCCAATTTGCAATTATTACAAAAGCGTACGAAAGTGGTTATCGTTTGAATTTTTGTTTAATTGCTAACGTGTATAATTAATACCGCGCACCGAATGGGGAATACGAAGAAGTTACGCGATGCTCGCGAAGATCGATTTGATCTTGATTAGATCTTGAAAAACTATGTCCTTCTTTCGCCACTTCCAGGACAAAGTTTTTTTTAGCGCGGAAAATACGATTCGATATCTTGTTCCATCATGTTCCACTAACATGGTATCGATAGCAATTCGGGAAGCAAGAAAAAAGTACAGATATGGTAAAATTGATATCGATGCCCGAAGGCTGGGTAGTTTAAAATATTGAAAAACTGATAAAAATGCGCGAAGAAAATGAGACGCGCGATATTGTTTTATCGACAATTTGTGAAATATCGTTTTATTGACAAAGAGGTTTAACCGTGGATATAAATTGTACAAATGGGTGAGTAAATTTTAGAGTGACGCGTAAATTCTATTTGAAATCGCAGGAAATGGATGGTGCAAATTTTGGTGTGCTTCGCTGCATTTTTAATGAAATGGCCGCTTAACCATTTAAATGTTTGGGATTTTTTCGAAGAATATTCGATTAGGAAGCGTACCGGTCTGGTGTTGGCACAAAAGAAATCCACATTTCCAGATCGCCAAACTTTCGTTCAAAAAATAACTACTCTGGCTCCGTTAAAAGCCAGCCTGAACAAATGGTGTATCGTAAATTTATGACCACTCGTGCTAAATCAAGCACGCTCGTACATAACTGCGATATGCTCGGTTTATCGGGTATAATTCCCAAGCTGAAGGAGCTCTTTGGGCATTAATAAACATACGCTTCAACTAAAATATGTGGGTTAGGAGAAATCGAGCCGGTGAGATCTCTCGGAGTAATTCGATCTTCGTGGCGGACCAAATTTATCCCGTTAAATATCTTATGCCGTTTAAACGTAAAATGGTATTTAAGTACATCGTCGGTACAAATGGCAGGCATTACCGCATCAACGGTAACCTCGTCGGATTAATGGCTTTCGCGTCAATTTCAAAGCCTCGCGAAGAACGCGATTCGGAAGCGGCGCAATTCCGTTATTTTCGTGGCACACGAACGTGCCGGAGCGATTCACGTCGACGAATCATACTCGAAGCGAGGTTCACCCTCGTTCTTGCTCCGTGCATTCTCCGCGGAAAGCACGATGGATCTAATAAGCTCCTTGTGCGGATCTATTCGAGTATACAGGGTGTGCAAAAAAGGGCCATTCAACATGAGGCCGGTACGCGGAATACGACGTACCGAGTGAAAACTATTATATTATTATAATTAAACATTGGTCGAAAGAAGAATCGTTTCTGGATATAAATGTTTTTTTACGTTAGCATCGCCTTGGCACTTTTTCTTACGGAATCGCGAATTCCCTCGAAAAATCTTCTTCATTCGAGTAACACGCCAAATCGTTGGAACAGTTTACTCCGGTATGTTTATCGATATATCTTCTTCGTCAAACGTGTTCTCGAACGATCGAAAAGCATCGTACTTGTCCCGCCGGAATTAGAATCTTTACCACTGTGCGACCCACGAATTAAGAAACGCCGATACAAGCATCGAATAAGTCTTTTAAACAGCCTGTACGACTGTACCCAAGGAAACAAGGCTCGAGAGTGTTCGGGGCGCATTTCCTTGGTAACGAGAGGCCGAAGTTTGCCAATCGCGTAAGGAGGCTCCGGAGAAAAGCGAATGGGCCACGGAATCGAAGGAGGTTTAGTACCGCGCAAACACCCTCGTATTCGCGGCCGCAAACTTTAGACCGGACATAAATTGGACGAGATCGGTCACGAAGCACCGCCGGAATAACTTCATAATCGGAGTGCATATATGTATATTGCTCGTCAAACGGAAATGAGATTTTTCGTCCGTCAGTCTTTCATCGAAACTTCCCAAACAGCTTTGGTATCCGCCGCAAGATCCCTCGTCTTTATTAGACAGCGCGCGACATCTTTGCCAGCACAGAAGCGCGACGCGGCGGTTGCATAATTAAATTCGGCGCGTGGAAGGGCTGTTTCGACTTTAAAGCGTTCTACCAGGCACCGGACTTGAGCGTTACTCGATAACCCGTATCAAACTGTCGTCGAAAACCGCGAGCTTGGCGGAAAATTTCATTACGGAAGAAGCGAATGTCGGCGGCGCACACCGATAAAAACACCGATCCATCCGGATGAAAGTAATATTCCGTATTCTTTTCAAAACTCTTATCAACGATTTATATTCTCTCTTTTCTCTTTGGAATTAAAACGCGACTATTTCGACACGTCCCGAATCACGAATTACCATTTTACGATTGCAAGTAATTCGGCCATTTTACGCCGTTCACTTTTTACAAACAAGGTATGTATAAATAAAAAGCAAAACGGTCGTTTCGCTACAATTCTGTTCTATACGAATACATGAAACATTGCGATTACAATGATCGAGCACCTGGATATCGTAGCTCGTTCGCCAATAATTTCGTCCACCCACGATCAACGCTTTTGCCACTGTGCGCCGTGGCAACCGAGCCCCCCTCCCCGCCTCTTCGCTCAGTCGTCTTCTCGAGAATACGAGTGGCCTTCGACCAAGTCCTGGACCTAATATCTTTCGCCTATCCAAACTCGCCGACGAACGGCCAAGCTATTCGGCCTTTTCGGACTTAATAGTTTTCGCATTATGTTCCCCGGGAACATTGTAAAGGCACCATATAACTTTGCGAGTGGATGACAACTCAATTTGAAGTTGAGCCCGACGTCGCTCGCGTGCGCTTCGGGTTCGCTCACCGTGTACGCCCATCGGCTTTTGTCGTCGCGGTTTCGCAGCGTCTACAAGGGGTGTCCGAGATTCGAAGGGAATTTTTGCAGGTGCTCTCCTGGAAAGGGGAAAGAGAACTTTGACGCGTCCTACTTGACTTTCCTCCCTCTTCCTAAAGAATGTTTTTATTACGATCGTCCTTTTGCCGAACGAACGTGATGCTGCTCAAAATCTTTTTTACCGTGTAAGCGTTATAAGATATTCTCTGCGCAATATCTGGACGTTGGAGGTTTATCTCGAATATTCGTCACGAAAGCGAAGAGTTTGTCGAGTTTAAAAGACGCGAGTTTGGTCGAAAATAAAATCCTGCATAACTCGATGGAAATAGCGAACGGATTACATGTAGGAATATATTTGGGGTGAATGAATAAGAACGGATTCTCGTCTAAAATAATAAAGCGAATAAGTCAAATGTATTTCGTATATCGGGGTACGCGAAGTTCTTGCTGTATTATTCTAGTTGGATCCTCGCTCGGTTTGCCCCAGGCGGACTCTCGCAACCGTTACGCGTCTTCCCTATCTTACGACATTAATGCATTCTCATTGATCTTACGTGTATGTCTCTGGGAATATTTTTGATCGTCGAAAGGCACAGAAACGATCGCTAAAGTATTAGCGATTTATTCGGGGACACCCTGTATATCCTGCGCGTAAATGCTACCGTTCGACTGGAAGCTAAGCATGACCGGTCTATCGTCGCTATCGCAAACCGCTCGAGGTTGTCGGCGATTTTCGGTACCGACACGTTATATGGCCGGCTTGAAATTCCGCGTATAACCTGCAGATCATTTTTCACGCGGATACCACGGCATGCTAATACTGTTGCAGTTACAGGAGTTGAAGTATTTATAATAGCGGCGGTGGCGGCAGTATCAAGAGCGGCAATAACGGCAGTTATACGAGTAGAAGAGGTTGTAGCGGCGATAATAGTGGCGGTAGAAGTTGCAGTCGTCACCGTGGTAATAGCAGGGATAGCGGCGTAGACTGCAGAGTCAACGGTCGGGTATGCGTCTTTGGAACGATGGATCCTTGAGTCAAATAAGCGGACTGCTATGGCTATAGCACCGCAATGAATAAAGGCTGTTTCGGAAGTAGCTCCATTTGTCCGTTTGATTTTCAGCGCTCAGCGCCAGATTCGTTTGACCTGGAAGCCACTGTTTTCACGCGAACTTCTCGCCATTACGTCTGCATTGTATTATACATGCCACGTGTAAAATTGTCCATTAGCGATGGAACGGGCAAGAGCTGGACAACCTTGCGGTGTACCTTTATAAGGGAGTTTGTCGGTCGTAAAATTACGGTTAGCGAGGGAAAGCGAAAGAGGAAGGTCAAAAAGAAGGTGGACGGTAGGAAGTGTAAGGACAGGGCAAGCGTAAATTGTAATTCGTGCTGTATTATACACGGAAAGCGTGAAAGTTTATTATCCTTGCTCTCGTCAAGCCAGAGGGCCGAAAGGGAGAAAGAAGGAGAAATCCCATCTCACAGTCATTAGAAGTCGGATTATGAAACCCTCTCGCTTCAAATATTCGCCCATTTCGCGTCCGCATCCCGACAGTCGGAGGTACGGGATTGTTGGTAGAGATGGAATTCGGTTCGATACGAGGCGTCTCAGGAATGACAAGATTGGTCGTACAATTTTGATTAACGTATGAAAAGAGTCGATGATCGATCGGTAAATGATATTTTTCATTTTTCGGCACGTTACTTTTTAATTAATTCACGGTCGGTTCCACAAATACGCGATATATATAAAGGATAGATACGGTTTAAAACTTTGTCGATCTTTCCTCGATAGTTTAATCGTTCGATAATTCGATAAAATCGGTCGAGCAAAGATGGATATTGCGGTGATATTCCCTTCCTCTCTCTCCCACATCGTTGCGCAATAACGCAACATCCCTCGTCTTCTCCCGTGAAATCGATCGGAAAACTTTGACGCGTATTACCCTTTCGAAGCAGAGGTACAGGCGCGCGCTGAAAACAGGCCAGAATAGAGCCGCCTAATTAAGACTTGCCAGGCGTAATGGACCGACGAAGTATTCGCGTCGTTTGCACGTACGTTCGGTCATGTCGATAAACTTTACGCGAAACTCGTGTTCACGACCGGCATCCGTCTTTATTAACCCCTTCCAGTAGTATAGTTCCCCATATACACCTACGTTACCGTCCGCCTGTTTTGCCACAACGTTCGTCTTCGGTGCAAAGATTATCAGCGCATCGCACGACATCGTATTCCACGCGCTCCCGTACATAGACGAGGCGTGAAAATGAATCCCGTAACTTTTAAAACGATGGAAAACTAATTCGCAGAAAAACCAAGTACGCGTCATTTTTCGAAACATCTTAAAACCAACCTACGTCCCACACCCCTGTACCTAACAATTTGATACGTAAGCGCATCAAATTTATATCCACAAAATACTTTTCCATCCTCGAAACCATACCCCGTTATATTTCACCTTTGGCTCGAGCCAAAATGGCGCAAAGAACGTTTATACGGAGGTCGACTCGTCGATTCTCGAAGCAAATGAATTAGCCAATTCCCGATAAAGCATAGGGAGCTTAGGTGGCGAGGGGATGCCGCTGGATATCCAGGCGTAAACGCTGAAAGTCGAAACCTCGGAAAGTACGGAAGCACGAAAGCCATCCGTGCGCCACGACGTATCCGGTAACTCCTGCAACGAGGGCTCTGGAGGAGAGGGTCGCGGGGGGTAGGGGCTGGCGGGGGTTGGGGCTTGGCCAGAGCGCGGAGGCAACGGTAACAAACGCCTGCCGTCTCTTATACAAAGTATCCACTTCCAGGCTCGTTCCTCTTCCGCAGTTTTAAGCGATAACGAACGTTACCAAGCCCCGGGGCCGGTTAACCCGCCAGCGGGCGTTTCTCGAGGGAGCAGGAGGTGTTTGCGGAGAACGGCCGGCAAGATAGCCCGCGAGGTTCGTTGGTAAGCACGAAAAATGTCTCGTAGCTCGGCGATACCCACCGCGAGGGGACTTACCGTCGAGGATTTATTTCCGGAGCGGGGCTCCTCCTAACTACCGAATCAATTTCGTAAAGAGGATCGTGCATGATTAGGGCGCGGTTACGGAGGGTGGCCTGGAAGTCCGTGGATCGAAGCGTCGAGTGGCCACTTTGCTCGCCCGAGAGAGGAGAACGAGTTTGGGGAGATCGACGAACGCCGATCTTTATTTCTTCGATCGCGATTAACGTCGTTGTCTATGATCAAAAGAGCTTTTAAACGCTGGCCGGATATTTATGGATTATACTCGCGTGAACGTTCTGCGTTCGTTGTCACCGGGTAATTCGTACGATCGGAGCAAACGCAAAGACCGTAATGGCGTTTCTGTCTTCGGCTTTGAAAAATATTTTCGTACTTGTGCACTGCAAAAAAAAACCCTCGTAATCCGGAACGAAGAGGTTAACTTTTTTATTTACGAATAATGACTTCTTAACTTAAATACGAGTAAAATAAGTTCTGAAATTGTCATCTTCGCGTTTATCCGTGAGGCGTTGTTTATTCGATAAGTTCCATAGGTTCCTCGAGTACCTCGGCTCGCGACGTGTCGTTCGACTCTTGTCTCGATCGATGCACCGATAAGAGGCACGGCTTTAAGGCACTTATCCATCCGCGGACCGAACCCGAAACTCTTTTGTTCTCGGAAGCTTCGCTCGAGGTAAGTTTCGAATTACTGGCAAATTACGGTGCGCAACGTTACAACGCGGGAATCGATCGAAACCTCCTCTTTTTCTCGTGCATCGAGAGAGTTTATTACGCCCTTGGCTTTACCGTCTCTCGTTGGCTTTATTACGCGTTTCTTTCTCGTTTCCTCGGCATTTCAATTTGTGAAATTAAAAGTGCGGTATTTTCAGAAATTCGTAACTTAATCGCGAATATTTACGAATTACGAGGTAAAGTGCGACCGAGAACCAAAATTATGCGTTAAGCGAATAACGTTATTTTTAACTTTACCGTACATTTTTTTGGCGCGATTATCAAAATTTATAATATGGAATGAACGTGTTTGATAGAAATGCGAGCGGCGTAACCGCGGTGTTCCGTGAAAGAAATTCAGAAGCAATTACCGCGAATTTCTACAGGTTCACCACTCCATCGGCTTCGTTATCGTAGCTTCGTGTATGAATAATTTTGCGATTCAATCTACGCCGCGCGATATTTTTTGGGCGGACAGTACGATGCCATAAATTCCTCCATAAAGCTAATTTGAAAATATGCTCGATGCGACCGTGGTATTCTTTTATGAAGCTCGCGCTATACGCGTACTCTTCGTAAATATGGTTTTATACGTAGTTTCGTAGATATCCTACACCGTGGACACCTGTATGCCATAGATAAGAATTACAGGGACGGCACTCAGGTTATAACCGCAGCACTAGAGAGTCACGATAACGTCGTAAACCGCAAAAGCATTACCACTGGATACTTTCGCCTAGTCAACCAGTGCACTCGTTTCACATTTTCACAAACCAAAATCAAAACTTGCCCCTCGTACATCGTTGGAATAATTATGGAAAAAACCATAACGCAACGGATGACATAATTTACGATTAATCGTATGAACGCGAGTTCGGTATCGACACGATATTACACGAGTGTGAGAATATCGGCACGAATGAGTAAATATTTTAGGGAGAAAAAGATACGAAGGACCAAAGGTAGAGCGCATTTAGAATACGATGCGGCAAAAGAGGAGCGATTGCAACGGAATGCGTGCTTTAATTTTGGGTGTCGCCTGGTTTCGAAGAATGCACGCGGAGGATAGTACTGCAAGCGTGTAGCAATGAGAACAGTTGCACGCCGAGATCCCAGGGGATAAAAGATCAGAACCTCGGAAGACGCTTGAGATTCAGAGGCTGGCAGTCGGAGCGAGAAGTCGGATAGCAGAGGTCGCAAAGTGGGATCAGGGTCGAGAGTCAAAAATCATGAGCGAGCGTTAGAATGCCAGAGTAGATGTAAATCACGCGCATCTCATCGATAGTAACGAAGCACGTTCGTATGATATATCGACCCAACATCTGGCGAGAAAACACTTAAATTCCACCACCTCCTCCATCGATCGTGAAATTAAAACCCGCATTACTTATTTCATTATGTCCGGGAAATCGTAGGAAGTTTGAACCGATACGATACGAAGAAACTCCGTAATTTGTCGGAGGCATCGGGGATCGGGGAATCTCGTCGACGAGGGGGGAAACTTGCGCGTTAATGCAAAATGTACACCGTGGCTGAAGGAGTTAATAAAAAGACGGATGATCGTGACAATGCATCCTCATTCGGGCCGGCGGGATTTAATTATTCCAGGCTGGCATCGCCGCCACGGTATTCGTAGCAGCTGCGGCAGAATAACCTAAGCAGCTAGGCGACGATGATAAAGGCCGGGGGAGGAAGAGGGCGAAGGCGGTTGCCAACCTCGGTACGAGCATGCAAATAGCTAGGCAAACGAGAAGGAAAAAATGCGGCAAAGTCGCTCACCGAAGCGAGTCGAATATTTTCGTCGATTCGCGCTGAACTATCGAATTTGCTCGATCGCCAGCGTCAAATTTTTCGCCCCATCCTTATTTACATCGCTCTGCATTCGGCTTATAAAAACGTACGGGTTTAAAAAACTTAGAAAAGGATTATCGCTGGACCGAGAATGAGCTCGCCTTTTCACCGATTTTTGGAACTAACACTGTACCGCGCTGACCAATTAGATTTGGAAAAAAACGAGTGTAGCTTTTTACTCGCACAGAGTATACCTATGGTGCGGATAGAATTGCAGCTTCGAAAGGGCATAGACAAATTCATTGCCCGCCAAAACGTTATCGGAGGTGTCAAAAACCGGAACGCTTCCGGATCGTACATTGTTACTTGAGATTTATCGAGGAAATATGGGCACGAGTTAGAAATAGGCCTGGCACGGGACTCTGAGCGAGCGTAGTCATGGAGCTAAAGGCCCATGAGGAGCGTGTCGTGCAGGGGGCAGAGGTAGGGAGAGAGTAAAGAAGGGGGGTGAAGGAGGGAGCTCCCCCAGAGAGATCGCAGGATCGTGAATGCGCTAACCGGGCTTATCGGGCGGATAATCGCGCTCCAAAGAAATTCGCGGTAGGAAAGGCCGATAGGAACGGCGGGTATTACCGTTACAATCCCCGGTCACGATCAGCGCGTGTCGGCGGCCTGCGCGGCCAAAGGAGGCTCTTTGGCCGGGAATATTCTTCGAGCCAGCGCGATAACCATTCTCCAGGAGGTCTGGCATCGACCATCCGCGCGGCCGACAGCCCGACTACCGGCTTGAAATATTATTTCGCTTTCCACCGTCTCCCGCGCCTTCCCGCTCGGCCGGAGCTCTGCCAAAAAGCCTCGGCCGTCATCTCGGCCCTGTCTCCTCGCTCCTCCAGGATTCTGCCCGCGCCTGTCCCGCCTATCCGCTCTTTGGCCCTCCCAGTTACGTATCCATGAACCTCGAGGTGCCTCGAAAGACGCCAAGAGTCTTCCCTGGATCGTTTAATTCTCCATGATATCGCTTAGAGCGTGATTGGCTTCGGTGCTCTAGCTCGCGTTGGAGCCGCATCGCGAGAGTCGATAAGGGGATTCGAACCGTTCGTCGCGCGATCGTTTTCGCAGTAGTTTGACGCGATGTTGCGTATTCCTGTTTTAAAGTTTTGCTCATGGTTGGTAAGCGTTGATATTATTGGGGTTTTCATCGTTTTTGGCGCCATCCAGCTTGCTTGGTCGGCTGCCAAAAAGCACCGTCTCGTAACGCAAACAGGACGGACGATGTCCGCAAACCGAGAAGTCTTTTCCTGGCTCGCATTTTTTTCCGTTCTCACCGTTCGACTTTCGAGGATATCGATCAACCGTCACCGACTTATTTTTGCCTCGTTTAATATGCTAATGTAAAATGTGAATATGATATCGAAGTAATGCGAGGAAAAGCGTCGTTTGAGTCACGTGTGACGCGAAGTATATTGCGCGTTGAGTGAAACGTACCTAGCTACGTTGCGGGTAACTCGTTTCGATATCCGATGCCGATTTTGCACGTACTGTGCGTGTATAATGTAAAAAGAGAACTGTCAAAGTATCTAACCTAGGGATTGTGCGATATATTCGTTGTATTATCTTGTACCATTATCGTTTAATACTCGTACTCGTAAGCTTCGCGTTTCAAAGTTTCTTCCAATTTTTTCGTTCTTCGTGATTTGTTACCCGTCGAAACAAACTCAACCGTTTTTTATCGGTAAAAGTAACACCGAGTGATTAACTTGCGCAAAAATTTACCGCGGCGGCACGTAGCGGGCACGGAAGCACTCCCGGTGAAATATTAGTATGAAAAGAAAAAAAGAAAATAATTTATCGAAACTCGGAAAGGACGATTTAAAACGTCATTTTCATATATAGAAAAATAGGTTGTAATCGTGTACAGTTTACGCGGCAATTCTGGGGTGGTTCTTTGATCGACGATAATCCGCAAGTCCCGAGTGAAACTACAGCCGATTTGAGGCAAAGCCGATGGATGCAACGTTATTTGGAGGTTACCGTGCTACTCCGCGTGATTACGGTTAAATTACCGTTATTTTGGTACACGCGACCGTTCATTACCTCGCCAAAGTTCATGTCCAGCCAAACGTCCAGCTTTTCTCGCGGACGCAATTTCAGAAGTTGAATATCAGCTCTGTTCGTCCAAATGGTTATACGGTTTGAAATACAACGACGCGATGGGGAAAGGTAAAGGAAAATTTGGTCGCGGTTAGCGGGCTCTTCGCCATTAAACTCGAGTTACGTGTAACGGGAGATAAAAATGGTAATGGCATTATGATGCAAAGGTATTATTATATTGTAATATAAATTTGATCCGCGTCGGAGTGTAGCGCACGGTGAACGATGGGATAGACTCGATGCGAATACGCATTCCCGATATGCGGAACCGAAAAACACGATCGAGCGTTTATTCGAAATCACGCGTCCGGTCGTTGCAAAGCGTCGAGAGCAAAGACTACAACGCCGAATCTTACTCGACGAACGATTACTAAGCAGCGGGAGAGGGATGATAAAAAGGTGGAACGGAAATAGACGAGGCGTACGCAAGACGAATAAGGCGAACAAATCGTACGAGTCTCGTTGCAGGAAGCATACGATAACCGATCGTTGGTGGAAACGTCAGAGATCCCGAGTGAACGCTTCGCGGGTTTGCTCTCCTCTCGGGCAGAATTCCAGGAAGAGCATTACCGAAGTAAGGTGCAAGCACGATCGTCCGCTAACCGATTCAAGAACGTATGCCCGTCGTTTCGCTTTCAATAATTTACAGCTTCGTGCACCACGGCACGACGCAACGCTTAATTGCATTCGCGCGGCAGGCCTCGTACATATTGTTCCCCGAATTTTTCTGCCATCGACGTTTCTCACCGATTTGTTTCTTGGCGGTCAAAAATTACCATCTTACGGAGCATTTTCTTTTATCGTCTCGCCACGATCCTCGAGCCGCGAGACCACGTCGATCCGCGGCTCCACAGTATTAAACTACGACTGGATTGCCGGCCAAAATATCTCTCGCTGCCACAAGTGCCTGTATCGGTATTTTGATTAATAATAACGTTTCACGGTGGAATCCAAGCTCCTCGATCGGAGTGCTCCGTTGGGAAATGCTTTTCGAACATCGACGGAGCTAAGAAACTTTACGTTTCGGTACGAAGACATTATCGGAGACCATTAAAGAGTCCATTTCTTCGGAGAATGCTGCTTTAAGCGGCTTAAAACAAACCGATGGAAGACACTTTCAAACGTACCAAACAACTCTTCGTACCCGTATATATTTGAATCTTCCAAGCAAAGAACGGAGTTTTGGCCGGCGAGATATTCGAAATTTCACGAGAACGAGAGCCCGCTTAAAATTCCACGCACGTTCGATTCGTTCCGAGAGAGCTGGCGAAAGAATCGCGAGGAAATAAGGGTGCGCGGATACTTTGGCAATAAAACGTCGAAACGAGGAGAGTAGGTCGTGAAACGTGGGCGGCGAGGGGAGGAAGAGAGGGGGGGGGGGGTGTCGAGGGGCGAGAAGGAAGCGCGCCGGCACTCTCGTCGTTCGCACGGCGCCTCAAAGGAAATCGAAATGCGCGAGTACCTGCCCGTCATTTCGTTACCACCCTTTTTGTTCCCCCACATCCTCGCTCGCCCTCTCGCTCCCTCTCGATCGCTCTCCTCTTAGGGGCACCATTTCCCCCGAACGTAATTCCCCGGCTACCCGATCGACCGGATTTCGCTTTCGTTTCTTGTTTTGCGCTTCGCCAGCTTCCGCGAGTTTGCCCACGAGGCTCGCGCGAGGAATGGCCCCGACGCACATTGGGAAAACCTGGGATTCCAGCCGAGACGGAATTGATCTTGAGTAAGCTGTGCTCTCCGGATACTCGATAAGTATGATTATAATATTTAACGTATTCGCGATTATTGTGGGATTGCACTTGATTTAAAAGGTTTGTTATGGATGGTGAGGTTCAAGTAATTTTTGCCAGAGACTTGTGTCGATATAGATGAATGGTTTATTAGTATTGCTAAGCTACAA
>JBCFXI010001388.1:30393-57059 GCA_038496175.1 Ampulex compressa | reverse complement strand
ATATATATATATATATTCCATCATCCAATCACGATGCTATTGGTTGGGTGTCTCTTTGAACCGCGTAGTAGATTTAATGCAGAAACATGCTTTCGCGTGCATCGAATTTGCTTAATGTAAACATCGTAACGGAAGTATTGCATTAGAGTTTGAAGAAGGATTTATAGTAGAGACGACGGCTGTACCTGGAATGTGAATAACTTATCGGCAGGTATCGTTAAATTTGCATGAGTATATTAATAGACAAAATCAGCAAGACGCGACCGCGCTCCGCAAAATGGCGGCTGTAATCTGTTTGCTCGAAAGATTTTGAAAGTTATCGTAGACTAACCGAGTTACGTACGATAGTATCTATTTTGCTGTTATTATTACCGCGTGCGCATGTGAGATAGGCGGGCGTGAAGGCTGGATTAAAACTATTTATTTTTCTCCTCACATTCAACGTATTTTTTCAAAGCGTTTTTGGAAAATATTTATCGGAATAACCGGCCTAGAATCGATGGTGTGGGCTCGATGCAAAATTCGTAACGTGTTTATCGTATTACACTTTTGGCGGGCATTTATATCGGTAGCGGTGCTGCACATCAAATATCGTTCGCACATGGCTGATAGATAATTCCTGTATGCGCATTGAGCTAAAAAATCAGCCGCTCGAGAAATGCTTTAAGAAATTCAAGCTGGCTCCGCGTGCCACGAGGATATTGAAAGTCATCGCAGACAAACTAATCTCTATTCGATGGAACGTGTTCCATCGTAATTGCTTTCGATCGGCATCACCTACGTGTGCGAATTTACGATGTCTTTATATTCGCTTAACCGCAACGTGATCTGGAATTACTCCATGCGGCGATTCACAATACTCGGTTTTTATAATTCTCGCGAAAATATGTTCCATCGAACATTCTAATGTGTCGCTTGTATCGCCGATTTGAAACATAATCCGTGGAACGTTATCAGGTTACGTTATATCGATATAGTTTCAGCTATGAAACACTCAATTAACTCCGACATTTACCATTTGTAACACCATCCTGGATAATGTCCAATAAAAACGTGCCAGAGCTTCGCAGTTTATATAAATCAACTCACGGTTTATATTTATCATACGTATTCTCCATGCAGGAATATCGAAATCATGACGTGATCAACACGTGGATACCAAGATACCTCGCAGAATCGCCCCACGGTACAATCTCATTCGCAATATCTGCACATCTAAATCCCGATACGATTTCAATGTTTCGTTCATAACACGATTATGCTGCACGATTGGCAGATAGACGATAAATTAAGCTGCACATACACTGTGCAAGAACATAAGATAATTTCCAAGATACGTTTATCTCCGACAATAGAACCATTGCGGTTCACCATCCGCGACGCCGACACGGCGTATAACCGACAAACGGAAACCAAAATACTTTACACAAGTTCTACACCGCGCTGAGGATTCTCCTCGAAGTTCCTACATGTACCTAAAGGATGTACCAATATACCGGACGTCCACTGAGATAAATTGTAAAGTACGCAAAGGCATCCGGTACTTCAAAAAAAAAAAAAAAAGACCTTTTAGCACACACCTATCCAATCGTATTATGCAATTGTCGGTCTCATTAGTTTATGCAAATCAAGGTAGCTATTTAATTTACCTTGCGTATCGCCAATGTGGCGCATGGGGGACTAACGGGATATCCTGTACCGCGGAGATTATTATCGATTATTCAATTACGGCAGGCAGGACGGGCCGTGACTAGAGATATAGACATAATATTTCACCTGGTATAAGCGGATCGTGAAGACCCCTCATGAGCATGAAATCACTTTTCTCACGTCGCCACAGCACGCGCGGCGGTGGCCGACCAGACGCTTTGCAGGACAGGGTGGCGTTCTCGCCCTCCAGGACCGAGACCTCACCCTCGGATGTGCCGGAACTCAGTATATCCGGGGGGACTGAAAGACAAACCGTCGATGAACACTCATCCTAAAATTTGCAGGAAAATTAGACTGGCCTGAAGAAGAAGGGATGATCAGCGATACGAAATCATGTGCTTTCTCCCAAATCAATATTAGAATTATCGAACTGATCGAAATCATTGGAGAATTATTTTTTTTAGAGAAATCTTTATAATTACGTATATTCTACAATTTTCCATAATCATCTTGAGACGAATAAATGATTATAGTGATCTAGTGGTATTTCTTCGTTTTTTAATTTTTTATAGGTGTCTATGATGTACATAGATATGTTAGGTTTATGCATATATAACTGGGCATTCTTGCTGTTGAAGGCAACGATTCAAATCGCGATTATTTGTGCACCAACCTAAGGCTATATCTGGAGAATAGCCGGTTGTTCTAGTGTGAAAGGATGTCGCCTATTTATCAGCACAGAACACGCACATAATCGAATTAACTTCAATGTGTTCACATTATTCATCGATCCTCAACGGCTAGAATATTTTACTGGTCAAGCAACGATCGTGTATCGATCGATATTTCTCAAAGCCAACGTGGCGGTTAGTAACGAAGATCTATTTCCTATTCTAATCTTCTAATTCTAATTTCAACATCTAATTGCTAATTTTGAAAAGCATATAATCTGAGTAATTTAAATCGCATTAAGACCAATTATTGATAGTTATGTATTATGAATATCAATGCGTTACTGATATACTGTTGATATACCGATATGGATACGTGAAGTATGTGGCAAACAGTATCAACCCAAACGCGACTAATAGTCCTTTGGCTAATGCCGCTTTGCTAAATAAGAGGCAGTGTTAATTCAAAATTTTCGAAGTTCAAAAGTTTCATATAATCGTGCTCACGTTCATACTCTTCTGTAAAAGACCGCAAACCTCCTTCTAGACGGCGCATACGGTAATTACTACCGCTCGTAAGAGCCGCCTGGTACGGGTAATCCTCGTATAATACAGCATTCTTGTAACACGTTTTTCATGTTATAAAGCGCTCTTCCTTTCATAAATCACGGACAAACCTTGTATAGGGAGATTAGCTTGCCCGAAGGAAAGCCAGAGGATTTTCTAGGACGCCGTTTCGTAGACCGTTGCTGGTTCCTTATAATTTCGTGTTATCGCGTACCGGTGTCCAGAAGTCCTGCATAAGACCTAAGTAGGGTAAAAGCACCAGTAGTTGACACGGGACTTGACACTTTTTCAAAAAAAGTGACTAAATAAGGAAACCACAAGCTGGAATACATCAAACCTTATTAGTCTGTATAGTGTCGTCCATCAGCCGCGTATTTGCGAACTACTGTGCATAGTCCGCCATTAAGAAGTGTCATAGTGATCGGCTAATCAAATCCGTACGCGAGTCTTACAATGTTGGTGCATTTTCTTATATGAATCGTTAAAGCCTTGGTCCAAGTGCAAATACTACAAGTTTGTACTGTTTAATCATTGTGGGTAAAAAAGGGATCTGTTTATTAAAATTGGCAATAAAGAATATTAAACTGTCTAAATTCACCTCCTATCAACTATTAAATTACAAACTTTGTACAAATTACTGACTTTGTTACTCTGTCAATTTTGACATGCCTCCTATGAAGAGTAACTAAAAATTATACGGAAGAAACTATGCAAGCAGCCATGGAGGATGTCGGGTTGCATAAAACTCCGTATAAAAGGTCAGCTTGGAAAATTAATTTTTTAATTTAACTTTTTTTTGTATACTTACTCAAGAATAATTTTTTTTAAACATTCAATAAATTTCTGTACTCATTGATTACCGAGATCAGTTCATTAATTGGTTATTTCTATATATCAACTGCTGAAACAAAAGTATGTCAGCTACTAAATTTTTGGTTTTCGCTTGTTGCCAACTATCGAATCAAATTTTACTTCTAGAAAAAGAATAAATTTTACAACCGCTACCAAGAACTATTTACTTATCATAACACAATTTAAAATTTATTTTAACATTACTTATCGTAATATAATAGAAGAATAGTTTGTGCAGTGGCTACTAATCATACATTTTCTATAAAGTAAACTTAAATATATTATTTAACTATATAACAGCAGAGATTTAAGTGAACTTAAATATAAATTTACCTATAAATAATATTTAACATAAAGCTGTGCCAACAAATCGGCAAAAAGTTCCTTAAAGTGTCAACTACTCGTACCTTCACCCTGATACGAATTTTCCGCAACATCGATCAGAGGACGATGATACCTTGCGATATAATACACCTCGAAAATTATGGACCATTTAAATGACACAGCTCGCCATAACCCTGTCTCATGTAGATTTAATGCAAACGTGGAGTACTATATAAAACGACTTTGCCCAACGTGAAATGCGCCCGCTTAATCTGCATTAGTTGCGGCTGTTGTCGTTGAACGTAATATTTTACGGCTCAAGACAGTGTCACGTGATCACGTTATACGAGAATTACACGTATCGTCCCCTTGGGTCATGTCAGCTTGTTGAACCCTTTGTCCTGGCAAAGCCATCTTAATATTTTTTCGGCCTAACGAAAATTAAATACCACTTCCACGAAGGCCCGTGCTTTTTCGATGTGGAAGCTCGCCCTTTTTCAGCAATGGGCAGAACAATTTCAATTACGGGGATTGTACAAATATTTCCCAAACGGTCGGATTCTCGTATGAAAAAGACCGGTCTCCCGTGTCTCCTCACAAAGGAATTTCATTCCATTTGGGCCGATCGCTCTTTCGTATCCAACGGCGCGCAGGTGTACACTCAATGAACGTATTTTCTTTTTTTACTCCTCACGGAGACAGTAGGACCGTTTACGTGTATGCGTATGAAATATTTTATGCGCAGATACACGCATACGTTGCCAACTTGTAGGAAACGATTGTAATCTCGACCTTTGTGTGAAATGGACGAGCACATTTATGATTGAAAATGTAATGAAATATATGCACGCGTCGTATTTATAGGTAACGATGAATAACGCGTTTTATTACGTGTAAATCGAGTATAACGCATCTTTTAACCCGTTATTAACCGTTGTCCTCTTTTTGCGACGCTTGTTTTTGATATACTTCTACCTAAACAGTGGAACTTTTAGTTTTGATGTTTCTAACTAAATGTTCTACTGACTCCTGTAAAAGTGAGAAACTCGATAAGAATATTTCTTCTCTAATCAGCTTACTTTAGGAAATGAACTGATTAGTGCGTTCTTTAGGTTTACACTTTGCTTTGGGAAGTAATGGGTTAAGTTGTGAAACGTGGTACGTATTGTTAAGCAAAAACATTTTTGTCGCTGGTCAGTAAATCTTGTTCCCTTACTTATTAGTTTTTTCTTACATTTGTCCCAAAGGAATAGTATGTCCAAGGCCGGAGTTCCTTTTCTTTCTTTTTGAGCAAAAAAGTTCTATCGAATTTTGTTTGATAGCCACGCAGAAAAGGGCTGCGGGAACAGTTGAAAAAATGGAGGTAATCTCGATATCCTTAGGCGTAGAGAGCTGACGTTTTTACCGATAGCCATCGAATTTGTTTGACAGCCGTGCGAAAAGGCCGTTTAAAAAAATACGACTGATCCAGATATCCTTGAGACAGATGATACTGTGGATTCAGTTTTAACGTGTCTCTCTGCTGGCTTGATTTTTGCCACAACCCATTTTTTGTAGAATGATGGAAAAGCTCGATGAATCTTGACAACTGATGCGCGTTTCACTCAATGTTCAAACAGAAATGTATGTTTATACATTCTGTACATTCAGAAAAAAATGCTTCCTATATATAAACAATTACACATATGTATTAGAAGTACCAGGAGTTTTTCTCATTTTTCAAGGTGTTAAAATAAAGACTAATTAAATGGACAACTTGATTCTTTATGGAGTAATATAATTTTCATCATAATTTATGATACTCCCCCCCCCTTTATTAGGAAAATTAAATGTTCTCTTTTTATTAAATTCCTAATTTTTTTTAGAAAAAAATTGTTCAAGATTCATTTTACCATTGTTGATATTTCCTTGGGTACTTGTTTCTTAAACAGTGTTCAAATGATCAAAATAAAGACGCAACCTTCCCGTGCTGTAGAATAACTTTTTCTCTGTTCACGATTCCTGATCGTTTTCTGTACTCTCCGACATTGAAGTCTGTTAGATAATTACTGAATCATTTATTCTGGATTTGATTTTACTTATGTTAGCAGCACTGCATTATCTACTTCAGTAGGCATTTCTGATTCTTCAGAAATATTTAACTACAACTGTAAAAGTTTAACTACAATTTGATATATTAATGTTCTTAATCAAAGTTCATCATTCGGATATAAATCTTTTAAACCACCCTTGACATATCCGTACACTTATTTTACTATACAGAAACATCGCGACTGGCTTTTGTAGCAGACTTCTTATAAAACTCAGACAATATTAAACACCATTCGCATTTGCCGATAAAAACTCCTTCGTCATTTCAGGAGAAGGGGTTGAAAATTAAAACAAAAACACCAATTAGATACTCAAAATATACAGATCGACCACAATACAAAACAATAACATTGAATTCGTCGAACAAATTGAAACAAGCTCACAAATTTTAAGCCACTTTTAAAATAAACTGCTCACATAGAAGTAGCCAGAAAATCCTCACAATTCTTTTAAACGCGATTTTAATCAAAATGATCAAATCTATCTAAATTATTCTCTAAACCCAATGAAACAAAAAATTATCAAGCCCCCCTTTCTCAATTAATAAACGTAACCACAATAAAGATCATCCCACCAAAAGTTTTTTCCCCATTGTGTAAACTACGAGAGCCATTGTTACGCTGAAAATCATCAGCTACCTTTGGCTCACCCTGTACATGGACCTACGAACCAATAGAAGGTTTCAGCGCTACAGTGCGTCCATCCAGGCAGCCCATTGAAGCCTATTCTACCGGCGAAGCGCGCATATTTTCCACCCCCTCCCGCGCAAAGGGGGGAATAGCCTAATCGAAACCCGTGGGTGCGTACGCGACGTCTCTACAACAACCGCAAACACCCGACGGTAGCTACCCATAGGAATGCGGCATAACGCGCAATTAGGCATACCTAGGACGTCCACGCATCCCAGCTGGCTCAACATGGGCTTCGTGTTCAGTTGGCACATGTAGCAGCCTCGGTCAGCTTCTCTGAGCTGGCGAATATGCAGCCGCCAAGTGGCCTCCTCCTCGTCCCTCGATTGCGTCTGATTCTTCGTCTTGATGTTCTCCAGGGTAACGAGAATCCGGGGTGAGTGGGTCACCGTTCGCTGACCCATCGACAATATCGTCTGATCCCCGGCCCGCATCCATCCTACCTACAACATATTGGTAGGGTCGAGATTTTGGTCGGAGTCGCAATAAGAGCGGGGCTCGACTTAGGCGGATCGCATATTCGCGATGATTGTGCAGTTATCGCATGATCGGTCTGTCGTTGGAAGCAGACGTTCGCGTTCCATCGTTCGATTGTAATTTATATCGACGACAAAGATTTATGGTGTATGTTTAGACGGGCTTCTTGGTATTTGAGGATTAAATCGCTGTGGTATCGCTGTGTATGAGTGAATGTAGCGTAAGACAACTTGCGTGAATTATATTGGTCATTGATGTGTGATTAATTCTAACGTTTCTGCAGAATTTTTCAATTTTCCATCTGGTTTTATTAGAATAAGAATTTCAGGAGAAAGGACGACATTGCGTGTGAAAACGTCTAGGGACTAGTGCGTAGCTCGGATAATTAAGATTGGTCAATTTTTAAGAGTTAAATGAAATTGAGAATTATGAGTATAAGGTAGTGAATTGAGCCATATCTTTGAGAAAAGGGCTGGAAAAAATTGGACACCCAGGTAACTGGACTGGAATACGATTGGATGGAGAATTTAGAAATTATTAATAAATGTGAGAATTACCTGCTCGTCAATGATCGATATAATTCACGCAAGTTGTCTTAAAAATGTTAGAAGCAATAAATTTAGGACTGTTTATACATACATTGTAAATGTAGCATGAGTTTCATTTATTGCTAGTGAGATCTGCTGATTGCTACTGATTTAGCTACAAGCTTAGTATACAAATGAATTTTAAAGAGTGGAGACTTTTGGTATTATGTCGCTTTTATTATTACATTGAAAAAGATTGAATTTGAAAGGTAGAAGTATTTTTTGACATAATGCTCCTCTTCTTCTGGCTCGAATATATTAATGTAAGTTAAAACTTGGTCTTGTTGAGCAGTTTTAGAAGTACTTTCGTAGCCGGTGTATCGTATTATGTGCGTTGTGTTTGAATACCAATAGCAAACAATTTTGTGGGTGTTATCATCCACGTATTGCGACTGCCATCGAAATTGACTGCTGTTAGTATTATGCGCGAGTACTATCATGCGTTTCCATATTAATTCATGGCCGCCCATAAGCAACCACCGTTTTGTGGTTACGATGTGGTTTCAAAGTGTTCCATTTGAGTTGAGCCTAAACCATGAGAATGTGATCGTCTCATGGACTGATGGACGACTCGATACTATGTCGAATTTAATATTTCAAGAAGATGACAATCATGGTTTTTTTCTACTTGACATTTGTATCTAAATGTAAGTTTAATGATATGTGTATATAGCTTGTATAAATATAAGATATATGACACAATCAATGAACAACAACTTAACATCATAATTCACGTCATTTTGTACTGTTCGATCGTCCAGCTTTTAATCTAACTGAATATAAAGTAGATTATATACAGAATATATCTAGAGTATTTGTGAAATAAATAATAAAAATGCAAGACTATATTTTCCTTATTCTAGGGATACAAAAAAAAATGACAAAATTATAAGCTTGCCTTTTAAATTTTTGCTTCTTCAATTGTGTATATCTTTTGTTTAATCGTACTTTTCACAGTGCCTCACGAATACCTATTTTATCAACTTATAATAATAACCATATCGATTGAGAAACAAAGATCGAGCATATATCCTGATCATCCATCGTAAAAGTAGTCAAAAAAAAAAAGACGAGTAAGTAAACTTGCGTCTATCGAATGTAATTTCACGTTTTATTCACTATATCGCTATATCCTCAAAGTATCGATAACAGTATTACAGTCTCCATGTTCCCTCAGTTTCTGACATCGACCGCCAAAGCCGTTTAGCCTAAAACCTGCTGTTTAACGTAAGACCCGAACCACTGGGCTCTGTACATATTACACGGCATAGTTTCGAAGGAAGCTTTGTGGAATTTTCAATTCGGCCCTTTTCCGCCGAAGTCCGCTCCCACGTCCACCCCAAAAAATTCCCTATAACTTAGCTTGAATTGATTCTTTAATACCAGGGAATAAGAGAGTTCTAGTCGAAGTAACATGAAATAATACTAATCATCTTGTTCGGTTAATTGAATAATGGTTGATGCCGTGGTCTTGACGAGCAGTAAAATATTTATTCGCTTGAATACATTATCAAAATAAAGTATTTACTGCTCGTCAAGACCATAATGTCGACCATTACCAGTCGAAACAAATTCCAACCAGCGAGGGTCCGGTGTCGCATAAGTAAGATTATACGATCATGAGATGAGCACGTATCGAGTATTGATAACAGGCCATTGGCCGGCCCTAATTATGTTAATATTAACGTCGATACGGTTCCGTGACACTATCGGCGATATATACGGCTTCGATTAGGTTGATATTTGCGCCGATGAACAACGCCACGTGCAATAGCATTATTAATTAGCTCGTAGTACGTTCGCCGGGGCGAAAGGTAATTTACACGTGCCCGTTACACCTGCACGGAAGGGAAATTAATCTGGGAGGAGAAATCGAACTGCCCCCTTACACCGCCTATTTGTTCGACCCATGTCGGTGGTTAGGAGATCTTCGCGGTCTGGAGACTTTTGACCACCGCGATCGGCGAAAATACGTCTGCTGGGAGCTGCAGAGTGCGATTGCACGAAGGAAAAGGCAAACGAAGTTGCATGGAC
This sequence comes from Ampulex compressa, assembly GCA_038496175.1. NCBI lineage: Eukaryota > Metazoa > Arthropoda > Insecta > Hymenoptera > Ampulicidae > Ampulex > Ampulex compressa. The sequence goes on along the minus strand of JBCFXI010001388.1, from coordinate 47,117 downwards.
GAGATTGCATTTTAGAATTCCACTCTTTGACCGCGGTCGGTGCGTATATTCCTCGCGTCCGGGTTGGCGAGTCCTGCTATCTACTTCCGCACATATAAATATGTGGATTGTCCGTACTTGATATAAATATCTGTGCGAAGTGTCTGTGCGTTTATGGAGCTGGACGATTAATTATGAATGAATATACATGGCATAATTCGAATATATATATAAGACGATTCTTTGGAAGTGCGACTGTAAGAAAGAGAAGGCAAACGAGCTTGCATGGACGAGGTTGCACTTTGGAATTTAACTCTGAATGCAGTCAGTGGGTATATTCCTTGCGTGCGAGTTGGCGAGACTTTCTACGTATTTCTGCACGTATAAACATGTGGATTGTCCGTCTTTGTTGTAAATATTTGTACAAAGTGTTCGTGCGTTCATCGAACTGGACGATCATTCAAGGCGGGCATACCTTTAGCAGGTATACCAAGCGCCATACCCATAGTGAATGTTTTAACACTAGAACTACCGGCCACTTTCTGGGTATATTTAGAACACCACATATATCTTTAACACTATTCCTACCATCCAATTTCCAGACATATTTAGACGTACCAAATAATCCTTAAAGAAAAAGAGGACAAAGGAAAAATGTCAATATATTAATTTATCTATCCGTATGCTGCAAGAAAATCGTGAAAAATCTCACAAGTAACCTCGTCTCAAAGTTCCATCAATTCTTCAAAGAAATCACCGACCGGTCATCTGACCGTTCGTGGTAGGAATAGTGTTTAAAAAAAGAGGAGAGTAAAAAGACATTTCAGTAAATCAAAATGGTGATCTAAATACTGCACAAAAATTATGGAAAATCTGGAAAAATACACTGTTATAAAGCACTACGATTTAAAAAAAAAACAACTGACCAGTCATATTGACTGGTTTGGTAGTTCTAGTGTTAATACATATTCATCATCACCATTCCTCGATCACGCAAAGAAAATTTTCGCGCGAGGACAAAAAATTTGAGCCTTATAGGATTACCTCCCACTTCCAGATACGGAGTTTATGGTAATCGATAAAAAACAAGCCGGCGATAATAGCCCAGAGCCCAACACGGATCATCCGCTAGATAGACGTACACAGTCGAGATCAGACTCCGCGTAATCCGAGAGATCGATGTTCCGGAGGCCGTGTCGAGCTTAACAGCAGATAGCGCGTTTTATCCGAAAGCAGGGCCGACGACGCCGAGGCCAAGGGTCGGCGGAATATTATATCGCCTGTATCACCTGCGGGTCCACGTACGCGGGCGGGTGTCTTGCGCCACGTACGCGCGAGCCGCGAGCCTGTGTAGGTGCTACCAGTAATTGCTTTTAGGCAAGTGCAAGCACGAACCGGCGCTGATGGCAGAGCGGGAATCAACCCGGCGAAAGGTTCAATTTAACGTCGTACCCCGTGCGCCCCTTTGGGGCCCGGCCGCCTTCCTCCCGGCCGTTATCTATAGCGTTGCACTTGGTAATTAATCTCAAGTGACCGTTGTGCGTCCCGTACGTCCACCTATGACCCGTACGTGGCCAGTGCTACAAGCACCATCCTGGTACGCCCGATGAAGCCGGCCCCAAAACAAAGGTAAACCCAGCCTTGAAGGCGGCCCTCTTATCTGATGCGCCCCGATAAGCCGGCGGAGGGGCTCGCGGCCTGGATAACAAAAGTAAATGTTCCTTCAAAGGGCCGAGGAGAATGTTTTCTCTATCTCCCCGCGAGCTGCCGGGAAATTGGTTTAGCGCTTAACGCCATCGCTACGGGAGAGATTTTTGTCCGGGAGTGATACACTGCGACCAGCGGTTTTTGGCCCGGCGCAAACTAGTTACGCGGGATATACAGAAGCCGGCTGGTGGAGCAGCCTCGATTTATTGTTTCCAGATCTTTACGCGCGCCCGCAAAATCGCCGTGTCTGGCTCCAACGTTGCGTTCAACGTGGTTACTTCGTTATTTTCGAACGTAATGCTTTTGGTTGATTTTATGAGATCGCGGGGCTTCCGTCCGTCCCTTGTTTAGCGCGTTAACTAGGATGCGAGGTGTATTCTATTTTGGTGTTCCTTAATGATGTTTATCAGCGTCGAGAATAATGTTGTGGAAGTTTTGTGTTTTTTCTTTCCTTCGTTCCTTGTTTTAGGCGATAACTAGGATGCGAGGTGTATTTTGTTTTGGTGTTCCTTAATGATGTTTATCAGCGTCGAGAATAATGTTGTGCAGGTTTTGTGCGTGTACCAAATATTACTGTTAATGATTATTAGCGTTTACGGTCTTTAAAGTTTACAAAGAGTGGCTGTGTGTATTGTGAAGAACGTTGTATTTGACACGCTTATTTGATTGTTTTAAATTCTGCAGTATAGGTTTTAACGAATATGAGTATGTACAAGGAATAATATTATATTTTATATCGAATAAATTTATATCTGTACATTGGGATACTGACATATGATTTTCGATCCCAAAATTTTGGCAAACTTAAGCTATCGTTAACTTCCACCTGACCGAAGTTACGTGTTGTAATACGAAACGTAGTTGCATGTAAAAGAAACTGTGTCTGCGTCGATATTTATATTTACCACTTTCAATTGAGACAGATTAAAATTAAATAAACATATTTATAGGTTTCTCGAACATCTCCCGCTTTCTAAGCGACGTGTTACAAAGCAGCTTTGTCGGGAATGTCCTTTTAGCCTCGATACAATTATTCGCTCGAACATTGGGCGTTTAACAATACTTCTGCCGTAACAGACGGCTATTATAATTTCTAGCGCTTTCCTTGTATCTCCTCCCTCTAATTATGACGTTAATAAGATGTCTCAGTATCGTCCGGACGACAGGCGAGCGAAAAGGTACAGGATGCTGGTGCGAGTAAAGGCAGTTTGCCTTCAGGAAAGAAAGGGCCACTCGTGCTCTTAACTATTTAAGATAAGGGAAGGGCGAGTGAGAGGAGACGAGAGGAGGCCATACTTGAATTCTTTCGTACTGGAAGGACAATCGATAGCGTCTTAAGTACTTTGTCACGATGGAACAACAGTTTGTTCCGCGCAGAGCGAGGGCGGAAACTATCACGTCCGTCGCAGAGTCGTTATCTTGAAGACCGAGATAACGATTCCCTCGATCCTATCCTGGAATAATTCTGACTTTCCCGAGGAAGCGGGACCCTTATCGGGGGAAAAGTTCCTTGTCGGCGATTGGACGCCCACGAATCTCACCATTGAATGTTTTGCATAATTGGTATTCGCGGATACGTACCGGCGAAGTCCTCCGATCCATAATCCATAGAAATCAGGAGAAAGTCCTCCTCTGAGTTTTGACGAATTCATCGATACCTGTTTAACCTCTTCGGGGACAAATTTTTCACGCTGAGAGGGAATCGATTTAATTTTTTTTCCCGATTATGTTTTATTCACCTTAGATCGGCAGCAATTGAGGGAGGAGGAGAAAGTCGGGGGAACGATAATGATGATGGAAAAAAAATAACAGCTTCCGGATTAATTCCGTTTTGAGTTTTTTCATGGTGTTAGTACAAAAGTAATCGGTTAGTATTTAGCTTTTTATATGTGAAACAAATTTCTTTTGCGACAAGCCACATTGTCCACTTACCCTTTAAGTATATGCGACTGAAAGGAACGTTAAAGTGTGATCAGAATGTCGAAATTTAAAAGAAAAAGAGGCGAAAGATGGTAATTAGCACTAAATCTGTAGAAACATTCAAAGTCATTAATCACTAATTTCGAAAACAAATCGTCTATTTTTTAATAACACTGTATTTTCTATGATATCTCATCATTATTATTATAACTGTAGTTGTGATCTTGGCGAGTAGTGTTCGCCAAGACCACAGCTACGATTATCGATCAAGAGGAAGAGGAGCAACATGTCCTATTTTTCATCATTCTTTTACAGCACATAGACAACCATATTAATATATCGATATTCTTCACTGTTCTCCGTTTCTTTTCCCTTAAATATACATACATAATGTTCAAAACGTGCTCAAAAACCGATCCACAATTTGACCAACCGCACACTTCATACCCAAAAAAGGAGCAACCAAAGGGCTTTATTCGTTTCACATTCAGAACCATCGCGAAATATCGACGGTAAGGAACCAGACGTCGTGCCATATTCGACCCCCGACCGCAAGGGGTTAATTGATCCCAGAATGGATATCAGAACTCACGGTGGAATGACCAAGGTGGAAACGGCGTTTCAAGCCGGAGTAATCGCGACTTGGAGCCTCAGTGAGGGATGGAAATACCCGATGAGGAGGCAGCCCATTGTTATTGTTGCTCCACCTTCCGGATGGAGGCCGTCGACCGGTTTTTCACCCCGTATGCGGGCGCAGAAATTCCATCCGGAATCCCGTGGAAATCCTGAGGGGGTGTCCCGCATATCTCATTTCTCAAGGCGAGAAAGGAGCCGCGAGATTTCTCGTCGAGGCGCGGCAGACAGGTTCGACGGGTGACACACATTACCCGCGGAGTTACGAAATTCCCAGCGGGCACGCCGGGGGCGGTTGTACCCCTCCGGTGTAATATTTCGAGAGACCCTGGGCCACGAATCTACGTTAGCGCTAAGAGATTGCTCCCCATACCCCCTTTCTACCTCTCGGCGGCCTCCATCCCTTTTCCTCTTCCGTTCCATTGTAATCATGGAAACAATCATTCTTCTCTCTTCCTCCAACCTGTCGTACCTTCCGTAAACTCCCTCTCTCTCTCCCTCCCCCTATCCTCTATCCCCACCCCCCCCCCCCTCTTTCTCTCGTCTCTATCATGGATTTCAGGCTATACTCCCGTCTTCGTTGCGCCAATGGGAGCCAGCGTGCGGCTGCGGAGGCGGCGGCAGTGGTGTGGCGAGCTACCCTTTCGCTCGCCTCGGCAGCAATCACCGATTTGTCTGAATAAGCCCCGGGCAAGTATATGCTCGTGCTTACCCCGGGGAAACACCACTCCGGCCCCATCTTCATCCCCCCCCCCCCTCCACCCCCTTCGCCGCCGCGGTCGGCCCCCGCCCCTCTGCAGCGGTCCCCCCGGTCCTCTCCATCCGCCACCGACCTCTCTCCTTCCCCGCGCTGAGCCTGGCTTCATACCCGAAAATACTTCGGTTCATCGATGCCCACGACGGCAGCCACGCGGGAGGGCAGTGGGGCCAGGGGTGGAAAAGGAAGAGGGGGGTGAGTTGCAGGAGGGCATTGTTCGGCTTGCAACCGCCGTGGACCCGCGTCGAGTACGCCTCGACGTTCTGCTCTTTCGCTGCCGATGCTTTGTAAATTGTTATGGTCGTTCACGGTAGGCGAGGGAAACCCCTCGGAGTTTGGGCCGTGTAAGCTGGATATGATGGTTCCGGTGGCGCGGGGGAGGTAAGTGAGAAAAGGTGGATATTCGATCGATGATGCTCTGATTCGTGGAGAAGGCTGTGATTGGGTCTTGGGTGGGTTGAGGAGTGGTGTTGGAGTTCTGTGCTGTTTTTTTTTTTTTTTAATTGAAAGTACTGTTCTTTTTTTTCTTAATTTATTGTTGGCATGGACTGTTGAGGTGATTTGACTTGGGATATACTGTTTAAGGTGGGTTCCGAACTGATCGATGAGACTCTGATTCGTGGAAAAGGTTGTGATCTTGGGTGGGTTGACGCGTGGTGCTAGACTCCTGTGGTGTTTTTGTTTTATTCTTTTTTGGATAAGGTCATTTGGACTAGGAGCTACTGTTTAAGGTGGGTTCAGAACTGATTAATGATATTCTGATTTGTGGAAAAGATTGTGGGTAGATGGGTGGGTTAACGTGTTCTATTGAACTCGTGTGCTGTTTTTTTTTTATTCGTCTTTGAGACTGACTGCTAAGGTCATTTGGACTAGGACCTACTGCTCAAGGTGGGACCACGAGAGGTATAGTATACGTATCACATGGAAAAACCAGAGATGATGGGAGACTCTATCCAATACACCAAGGTAGCTCTTCAATCTGTGCTGTTGACGCTTTGCAATAGTTGTACTGAACATCTGAACCCAAGATGATTTCTTCAAACTATGTTCGAGTCTTATATATATAAAATATATATCTAAAAGTTACTGATCTCTAATAGAGCAAGAATTCGTTTCTTGCTCGATTAGAGATCAATAACTTTTAGCTCAACCGAAGATATTTTTTATGGTTTCAAGCATGTAAAGCAGGTACGCATGGATTTAATCCGCAGCACTAGGGAAGCAACTGAGGAGAAGAGCAACTTGATGAAAGGCTCTGATGCGTTGAAAAAGAACCTCCGGGATTAGCTTCTGCGAGTGTTAACTCGTTGCAGTGTATCGTATTTGTTGTTGTCGATGTTTTACGATGGTCGTTCACGTAAACCGCATAAACTCTCTACAGCCTCGGCTATGTAAACTGGCTGTGCATGTTTTTTTTTTTCCCAATGCGAGGAAAACAAACGAGAAAAGGAGCAATTCGAACTCCTGTTATATAACGTTCTGGCTCGTGGGAAAAATTGCGACTAACTCGTGCGAATGTTAACTCGTTGCTCGACGTCGTATTCGTTTGCTGTCGATGCTTTGTAATGGTCTTGCACGTGAACAGAATAAATTCTTTCTGTTGCCTCTCTCTTTCTAGAAATCGGGTACGCGCGGTTAAAAAAAAAGCCCTTCAACGCTCCACTACCTATTCTGAGATATAATTTAAATATAAGGTGCAAAGTGCTGTTGGAGCATTGCGTAAAATATCTCTTGGACTTAGATTTTGAATTATTAATACGAATCTTTGGATTATCGACTATATTCGATCATATTGAATTTACTCGAACTATTTTCAATTCAGTCATAACATTTAGTAATAGCACTGTTTTCACCTTTATGACTGACATTTTGAAAAAACCAAAGTCAATACGATTTAATGCGATTAACAATTGATAGGGATATTTTTGACGCCAGCAGATATACCGATCGACAGTTTTTTCAAATATTGGGTTGGCAAGAAAGTAATTTCGGTTTTGTAGTCTGAAGCAAAGCTCAGATTTTTATATACAGCATAAAGTTTAATCGATAATATACTTTACAATTTTTCTGACAAATTCATAATTTCCCTACTATAAAACTTCTGATCCTTATCAGCAAAATACTGATCCAAGTGCGATTTGAAAGCCGAAAATATTTTTTTACCAATCCGACATATAAAGCCGCTCGAAACAGATTGTCCGCTGTTACACCTAAAGAACTGATCGTAGCTCACAAGGTATTTCATCGAGGAAACGAATGTGACACGCATCATTTATACACGAACAAACATGCGATCGTGTGATCATTCCAGGAGCAAGTGCACCAATTTAACGGATGCCAGAGCTAAGAGCGAAAGGGTTGATCGGAGGTGGGAAGACGACGCGAAGGAATGCGACGTAAGTGAATCGATATAAAGGGGAGGATAGGCGAATCTCATGGTACGACGTCTCAGCTTCCTGGAGAAAGACCCTTGGAATTTATCTCGGTCTCTTTACTCTCGGCATCGACCGCTTTTTCGGTCGATTGATCGAGAATCGGATGTTTAGATTGTGCGCCTCGAATGTACACACGATGTCGCTGTTTGTTCCATTCCTAATGTCTATTGCCATAACCTTCAACCTTTTAACTGTTCGTTTCAAGACAACGACCGGCGCTCCATATAGCGTGAGATATACGGAATAGACGAAAAGTAATCACGTATTAAATGTGCTCGTAACTTTATTGCCGCTTGATTGATCGCAGTTTTGAGCTGGTACCGCAGCAAAACTCAAATTGGATATCCATCAGTTACATTTCATAATTCTTGGAGTTCCCATATTTTTTGTTGTACAAAAGTATATTACGATTTATTAACACTTGGCGTGCGGGTATGCTTTCCTGCAGACTGCGGCGGGCGTTTTTTCGTGAACCTCGCCAGAGTTTGGTCATTCGGTAAAATCGCAATAAATTGGAATGTACTTCGTTTTTGTTAACGAAACTTTTTATATTTTACTATTAAATATATACTCTATGATTATTTTAATAAGAACAATGTGCCATTTCAAATTCAACAAAATTACAGAACATGATGTATATTCAGGAGCCAGGAACTCAGCAAAAAGCCGAGTAACTCGACGAACGAAACTTCTGGGAAGAAACAATGCAAAGCGTTGCCTAGCAACGCAAACATCATACATGCAAGGCCCATCGTATTTATGCGATACCCGCTTTCTAACACAAATCTACTAAACACGTATTTTTACGTGACTCTCGTGACAGACTACGACAAACATAAAAGCACGTTGCCCGCATATAATGTGTTAGATTGATAAGCATTCGTCCTGCATACCTGGATAATAAGAATAGGAATGAATGTGTATATTGTGTGTGCGCGTGTTATAAGACTGGCGACATATCGAGGAGTAATAAATAAAAGCAGAAGAATACAGAGAAGAATATAGGTTAGTTCCTGGGTACTCTTCTTTGTTACGTTTTAGAGTTTGGATATAGTCCAAGGCCACTCGTTTATATTACGCTTCACTTTGAGTGCCAAGTATATTCTGACTGTATTTCCTACTGGGCATCAAAGTAATGAGAGTGAAGTAATTCCATATAAATATAGATAGATGTACACATTTACAAATAACCTCAAAGTCGATTGTATTTGAGTAAATGAGTAAATAGGACAGTCTCTTATAAACGAAAGCAATTTTGCAGAAACTCGTGCGTCTCCAAGGAATGTAAAATCTACTAGCTACTTTCTGGAAATATTTATGTATACCATGTACATTTTTAAAGAAAAAGGGTATTAAGAAGAGATAGAATAAATCTCTATTAATAAATCGATAGTACAATTCACATCTCACGGTAGAATTATAAAAAATCTTAAAAAATGCCCAACTACGAAGTAGAGCAGTTTTTCTAAGAAACGACTGACCACTCAGTTTGACTTTGAGACTGATAATTATGTGTTTTATGTCATTATTAATCTGACAATTTGAATAGAGTCTCTCTTTAAGTGTTATAACCTGGATTCTGATACTGATTTTACAATAGAAAATAGAATCTCTCATAACCCTTATTTAACAAATCGGAAGCACTTTTATTTCAAAGAATGTATCCCGTCTCTGCTAATCAGAGATAATCATTAACGTTGTAAAGATAAGAGCAAACGTTGTAGGGAGAAAATCTGGTAGGTAGAGTGGCTAAAACAGATTTTCTGAAGAGAAACTTAGTATTATCCGTGAATGGAGCGGAAGATATTATAGTTCGCAGCCCCTGACGACTTTTATGATGTAAAACCCGGATTTGAGCTAGAAACGAATGAAAGAGTGGCAATTAAAGTTTCGGCGCCTTAAAAGATCATACGCTTCTACGAAATCGTTTGGATAAACGGTGAAATTACTGGGATAAAATCAAGACCTTTTACATCCCGATTTAGTGAAGTACTGATTATTCTTACCTTCGAAAAAAAAAGAAAAACTAATATTCTCGCATCAATTTGAGGATTATAGCACACTAGGCAAATCAAAATGTACCTCCGTTTTTCATATCAATCTGCTTCGTAATATTTCGAAGAAAGTTCCTTTTTTTTTGCATTTTCTGTTCTACAATTATCCGTGGAAAAAAATAATACGCTTCAATTTCTTTGATGTATTGTTATGTAAAAAACACTTGTGTATCATCCGTTCTACCTGCGGTTAAACGACAATTGTAGACATCCATGCATATATGTATACATGGAACACGGTCGTTTTTCGGGTCTTACTTCTTCTACCGCATTTACAGACAGGCGGAAATATAATTACGTCCCCTGGCAGAATTTCATATGACACGTGACAGAAGTTTAGTACGATGAATGCTTCGAATTCTACATTCACTGTTTGTCACAATGTGCTTCCATTTACCGCACGTCGTAAAGGATCCCTGAACGTGCTCTTTCCGGGGACGAAATTTCCGGATTTCGTCGCGTTAAACCAAGTAAAAGCCCGTTTCATGGCAGAAATTAAGTTTACCGGAAGATTCGACGCTTCTCCTCTATGCGTTATCGACGATGAATTACATTCTCAGTGCAGACGATCTTCCGAAATGTTTCTCATCGATCAACTTGCATCGACTCCGTCGAATCACGGCTTACGAACATGGACAGGCGAAACTTCGTTTTACATGGAGCGTTAAGTTTAGTCGACGTGTTCGTCTATCTGGAATCGACGTTGAAGTGTTTTCTCGGTATCCTATCATCGAACAATCCCAAGCCGAGATTCTAGTTAGCAAAACGTCTTCGTGGGATTTCCATCTTGGAAATGCGAGTTTATTGCAATTATGCAATAACCGCTTTTACTGTTTAGGATACAGGATTTTGGGAAATAAAATAGATGCTGCGCAGAAATTTAATTGCGTTTTAAATTAATCTACACATAAATTGATATATTTTTATTAAGAAAGGGATCGCATAATATAAAAACATATTAAGTGTGCTTTACTTTACTTTACTTTTGCCGGTTTCTGTTTCGAAATTAGGGTTTTATTGTAAAATATTGATTATGAATTGATGATTCACAGTATTGTCCATCCTTGGCAACGACGGAGGCAAAGTTGTACAACTAATGAAAAAATAATATTTAAATCGAATTTAGTTATTATAGAGTGGGGCTTATAGTAACTAAGAATAAATATAAACCTATGGACACGCGGCCATTGCAATATTTCGCGGTGGGTATTAAAATGTCGCACCATGCATTACCGTGCATCAAAAAGGTCGGACATTTTTAATCCCATCGTGCCCCAAAGATTTAAACCAGAATCTCGCTGAGCAAGGAAAAAATTGCGATTATACAGTTTTATTCAAAAGATTCCAGTCGACGTATTTCACAAAAAAGGAGCGTTAATAATTCAGTACTGTAGATTTTCCAAAATTTGAAACAATGTTGATGCACAATCTTTGATAGTATTAGGAAATCAACTTGTTTCATTGAATATATATTATAATGCACATTGAGTATGAAACGGCTAAATGCTAAATTAATTTTCTCGTTGATCGATTTTAATATTCTTCACCTGTTCGATGGTGGAAATGAATCATCTCGATGGACGAGTATCTAATTGACAGAAGGATTTTATCACCGCGGAATCATGATATTCTTTGAATCGTCTCTTATTAATGCATGACAGGAATTCAGTTTCGCTTCGCTGATTTAGTTTTGTCACGCGCTAGAATTGCTATACAATTCTGGGGATAGTCGGTGGGTAAACAAGCCTGACGCACGACTTTCTAAGAAGTTGAGCCATCGTCGTAGAAAGATTAGCGTGTGAAAAGCGCCGAGTCAGACCCGCAGCCGGTGGAATACAAATTTTTCGGGGTCACGCGAGCGAGGAAATATGAAATCCGTCGGGATTGACGTGCCAATTTTTCTCTCACGTTTGTTTCTGATTCCCCCGGCCTAGACCTTTGTTACGAAAAATTGAAAATAAATGTAGAGTTCGGGGCTTTAGCCCGGGATCTGGTAAAAAAATTCGAAGGATCTCGAGGTGGTATAATACGGGCATGCCCATCAAATATTTAGAAATTGTGATGGTCTGGCGGGTTCGAACGTCCTAAATTGAAAGAAAAAAAAAGAGTGATTTCACATTTTAGACAAAACAAATATCAATCGATCTGTCACATAAAACTTTATAGACAAAACAACGCGTTCGAAACTGCTGAAACAAAAATATAGATATATTACGAGCGCAAATTGATACTCCGCTTTTACAGGGAAGCCATTATAAATCGGCTTTAAAGTTAAATATCACTTCGCGGTTTTCCACAGGCGAGAGAACGCAGCAGAATCATGCGACCAAAATAATGACCATTATTTACTATTTGTAAATATTGTAAATGTAAATGTTATGAACAAATGTAAATGTAAATCCTAAGTAAATTGCATAGTAAGTTAAGTTAGTAAATCGTAGATTTCTTTATATCTAAGCCAATGTTCGATTCTATTAAAAAAAAAAAAAAAATAGTAAAAAATACCCCAAGCTTATCTTTCTTCCTGAAATAAATTCTGCAAGTGCAAAGCCCTCTAAAAGCAAATTACCGTGATTCCTCATATCCCATGCAAATGCATATCCATGGCAGGCGAAAGGGCTGGAATCGGTCACGTCTAACGCAATTTCAAGAGTCGTAAATCTTGCGCTTTCGCTGGGTCCGTTTTTCGACTTTGACATACGAACAAGTCGCTTTGAAGCCCCCGCCCCGATTTTTCCACTCGTGAGCCGGCTGATTACGTGCAAGATCAGAATCCCCGCGGTGCAATTTCCAAGGGGAGTATCTTTCCTCCACTTTCTTACCTCGATTCGCGCAAAGAGTGACGCAAAAAAGGGTAGACGGCGAGATCGACGTTGCGTTTTGGTAATTCGACGTGTTTTAGTTCGTCCAAATGGAGCGGCAAGTGCTTGGAGAAATGGGCTGTGTCTGATGCGAGGGTGATTTGAAAAAGATTTTTTTTTATATTATACGAGGAGATATGGTCTTGGTAAGCCAGTTTTTCGCACACTTTTAACCAATTCTCTATCTGATCTTCTGGAGTCCTGGAACAGACATTCGCGTGTAAGAAAAAAGATTTATTTTTAGTAGCCCAAGGCGTTTGCGACTTATCCAAAAGGGTGTAAATTGGCATAGGGAAAGAAAGAAGAAGCGGAAGATTTTTAAATACTCACACGTTTTTCGTTTGGTTGTTTCAATTTTTATGCGTTGTCAATACTTCTGTGTCAATTACGTATTATTGCTGACGTTGAATTGCACTATTTTGTGACTCTTCTTATATACCTTTACAACAAACGCTTGTAACATTTTTTTCTTTACAATGTTGTTTACCATTAGTTGTTTATCATTAATTCTGCTACGTATCAGATTTTCTATTAAACAATGAAAATTTTCGACATATTTTTATGCACTTTTAAAATTCTACGTTGGTTGGAAATATTTTATATTTTTTAGACTTCATTACTCCTAGATGCTGCTTGCTCGAAATTGTAATTATCTTGAAAAAACTGGTCCTTGCGAACAATAATTATTTCCAGTTATTTCAAGATATCAATATTTTTTACTTACCAATCAGGTACGCCTGCCCAAATTTAAGCGGGCATCAGATAAGTGTATATCACTCTTAAATTAATGACATACGAATATAATGTACCTCTGATCGGCAGAGTAATATCCAAATTATATAATATATATGGACAACAAATTTCTACGCGGATGCACAGTTCATGGCGCGTTCTTGTATGAATTCACAGCGCTGAAAGGATTAGTCGGTAAATCGTGGGATAAAAGGGCATAGCGCTCAATTCAATGAAAATGTAGCGAATACAGTTCCGACAATGAAGGTAAAAATGTAAAAGGAAATTAGAGACCCATAAAGAAACAATATTCCTGAGATTCGCCCTCAGGGAAGTCTGTTCCACTTATCCTCATTACTTTTCACTCTTTGTATTCAAATTTGTAGCTTTTTCAAATTTACGATAAGTCCAGTCTAACTCTTGTTCAACAATAAATAAATATTGAAGGATTTTTAAATTATTTTTAAGCACAAACACTGAATCATGCCTTTATCAAAAATGATCGCCAAGCCACGGTGCAAATGTTTGTGTCTAAAATTTATATTCTACTGCGAGTAGAGCAGAATAAGCTACCAAAGTTTAGTGACTTATTTACAATTGTGCAAGGCACCGAAGGAAGAAGATAGAGATGCATACAGATAGCATCCCTGAGTCCGCAGCGCAACGGGTGCACCGTCGTGTTCTTCACTTATCTGTGACAAGTCACTTCTGAAGCTATGATTTAGTCTCTCGGTAAACAGCGTTCCCGATGCTCTTCACGAGAGAGTACAGGTTCCATCCGGGATTGTCGTTCAATCTACGTCATAAAAAAAGTAGGATTTTTGCACACCGCTTTGTCATTCGATGTTTCAGCAGCATAGGTTTTAACGAACGCGGCTTTTACCGCGCTAATGTGATAATATACAGAGATGGATATATAATTCGAGCATGACGGCCTGATGGATTTTAGTCAAAATACTTTTTAACGCATTAACACTGCTGAACTTTCCATTCAGGCCGCTTGGAATTCTCATTGAAAAACGAAGAATCCTTTAAAAAATGTATTCTAGAGTCAAATATAGGCAGCTTAACATGATATATACAGCGTTCATTGCAACGCGAAAAAATGTCTACCCTTTTCTTGTCCAACTACAGCCTTGTACTATTGCAAAATCTGTAAACCCTACCTCGAAAACAAGTTTATTCAATCCTAAAAGTGTGCTTCCTACCCGGTCAGGAGGAAAACTCTTCAAAAATCGGCCCAGAACGAAACGTGTCGACGCAGCGCTCAATTCACTTGCTCAAAACACTCGCGAAAATGAAGGCAAGGCCAAAATTGCGAGAGGGAATTAGAAACCCATAAAGAAACATACTCCTGAGACTTGTCGTCGGGAAAGTATTTCGAGGGTGGGCCGGATGTCTGAAATTCCGGGGGAGGGAGACGATCACAATGGGCGTTCGGTACTAAGGATAAAAATTACTTCCGCATAATGGAAAGGAGCAGCGATGGGAAGGCGGCGCTTTGCCGCCGGTGCTTTTTCCCTGTTTACTTTGCCAAAGTTTCCTCCTGTTTTCTTACGACTCCCATGCCCGCCGCGACGGATTCCTCTTGGCTTCGAGGGTCCAAGGGGGAAAGGAATCCCGACAACACCGCCTACATCCGCTGTCGTGGTATGAGGAAGCATCGGCCTACCCGCCGCGTTTCGAACAGCGGAAGACAAACGAGGACGGCTACAGGACTGGTCCTCGCCGATTACAATGAAATTCGGCGAAGTAATAGATCGATATCTACGACAGGCGTTACTGCAGTTACAATGCTGGGTAGATGGACTGTTTCGATGGAAGTTCAGGGGATGCATGCCTGGCGGAGGGGAGATGAATGTGGGGTTAAGTGTTTTACAGAGGTCGAATGTCTTCTATGTTTGTCGCTAGGAGGAGCGTAGGGGATATTAATGTTTGTTAAGTGGTTATGTGCCAAGGCCAAGTGCAAACCTAAATAATCGACTAATTCATTTATCTTCTAGAGTGAGTTTTTTTTAGAGGAGAAATGGTTTTATTGAGCTTGGAATTTGTATAGTAGCAAGTAATAGAGTAATTAATTCATTTCCTAGAGTAAGCTTATGAGAGAAAAGATATTTGTATTGAACTTGTAACTTTTATAGCGGTCAACGTTTGATTATAACGATCAAAACTAAAAGTTCCACTGCTTAGGTAGAAATAAAACAGAAACAAGCGCTCCAAAAAGGAGCAATGGTAAATAATGCATTAACTATAGAATTCCTGAAGCAGTTGAGAATAATGGACCGCCATTTTCTTTAAACAATTTTACAACACCTTAACAATGCTTTTTTCTTTCTTGTGCGTCCTTTTTTTTTTTTAATATATGCTGTATACCTGAATATTTCCATT
The DNA here is from genome assembly GCA_038496175.1 of Ampulex compressa. Lineage (NCBI taxonomy): Eukaryota > Metazoa > Arthropoda > Insecta > Hymenoptera > Ampulicidae > Ampulex > Ampulex compressa. The sequence goes on along the minus strand of JBCFXI010001388.1, from coordinate 31,651 downwards.
TCGAACATTTTTTATAAATTTTATATACACTCTTCTCGAAGTTAACTGGTTAAATTGCAGCTATTACTGCGGACAGTTTTGCGTGGATACGGGCTTATTAATTTTTCAAATTTTGTAAATATCGATGATATTCAATCCTGAAGCTATTCTTGTAAAATGGCTTGTACTTCAAGCGAGATCGAATAAAAATTAAATCACGATTGTACTGGCAGCATTTTTGCAAATTATTATCAATGAGCTTTTCAAGCGCCGATGGGTATTAACTACCACGAAGCAACATGAAAATCGTGCAGTGGATAACGTAATTCGTTGTGCCAGTCAGTGTGTTAAAGTGGTTTCCAAGCCATTGCCCCAACAATGTACATATCGCGCGGAAAATTTAGGACCGCCCTTTAATCCTCTATAACCGAGAGTAATTTCAACGTAAGATTCAGTTTATACGCTTTGTCCTTAAACGGTTGTTGTTTATTTTCACAGTCATGCATCATTGTAAATCAAAATGTCACTCGCTAGTCGTCATGAATTTTTTTCTCTCTCTTTACAAATTCAAAATTACACGAATGGGAATCTATATTCTCTCGGAATGCACAAATTTCTGTTCAGAACGCAATCGTATCTCCAGATTTCAAAATATTCTATGTACATAACACATTCCAAGAATGGTCTACATCGACTCTCAAGGGTTGACTTCGATCTAGTTTATGTCGATTAAAAAAAATAATTAGGGTTTGTGCTTGCAGTAAGTGTAACTTTCCATTTCGAGTTTTACTTAATAATTTTTTAATCGTGAAACAACGGATATTTTTTTATTTAAGAACTGTCCACTCTAAAGTAAACACTATCGAAGTGTCGACTCTGTGTCAACCTCAAAAGTACATTTACATTGATAAATTTGTAAAAAATCGATATTAGGAAAGCGAGAGGTCTGGCCAAAACAGAAAAATTGGCAAGTGATCTACGGGACAAAATCTTTGGAGACTCCTGCTCTATTGTCTTATGCACGACGAAACTCAAAACGCGTTTATCAACTGCGATAATCGAATGCAAGAAGAAAACAGACCGTGTGCATCTCGCATTCCCTTTTCCATTCGTTTGTTTCTCCAAGTTTTTCTGAACATTCATACAGATTTTATTCGAGGCGTATTTATAAACTACACGTGTACGTGGAACCATAGCGATGTAGTAAATAGAAGCTCCGAATTCCACGCGGAAGATCCATGATTCGAATCCCACCCCTCACCTCTGGATAATTTGCACG
>JBCFXI010001388.1:0-30295 GCA_038496175.1 Ampulex compressa | reverse complement strand
CGTATTTATAAACTACACGTGTACGTGGAACCATAGCGATGTAGTAAATAGAAGCTCCGAATTCCACGCGGAAGATCCATGATTCGAATCCCACCCCTCACCTCTGGATAATTTGCACGTAGCATATACAAGGTGTTCCTAAAGTCCGGTAGCACTTTTGTTATTTTATTACGCAAAAACTAGTAATGGTAGAGGTGTTATACATATGTCATATTGAAGAGTAACTTAAATGGCCTTGTTTTCACGCTGACTCAATATGGGAACCATGAATAACTCGATATACGTCCACGTGGTAATCAAACTCTTGCCATACTTTTTGAAGCATATCCTCGGATACTGTAGTGGCAACATCTTCAATCCTATGCTTTAGTTTTGCAAGAGTTTGTAGCAAAACTGGCATATACACATTATCTTTCATGTATCTCCGTAGAAAGAAATCGCAGGGAGCTAGATCCAGATTTCTGCGAGGTTAGTGTTCAAAATAATTATCTAAGTTAAAAGAGCTATGATGGTGTAATGGATAGAAGCTTGGATTTTCACGTGGAAAATTCTACCCATCACCTCTGGTTTTTCCATGTGATATGTATACAGTAGCTCTTGTGGTTCAGAACCTACCTTAAACAGTACGTTTTAGACCAACTGACCCTAGCAGTTGGTGTCCAAAATGAATAAAAAAAAAATAAATAAAACGATTATTATTATTCCCTTCTCGTCCAATCCAGCGTTGAGATAACTCATAGTTCAGAAAATCACGAACGTCCTTATGATAATGAAGTCAGACACAACCATTTGAGTTCCTCTTTAATATAACATATGTACGACGTATATACCATTACTAATTTTTGTATTATAAAATACGAAATGTGTCACTGCACTTTAGGGACACGGTGTACAACTGCGATGGTTCGGTATTCACCTTAACACATTGCTGACCGCACGCATTTTGTCCGACTATACGTTGTCCATAGCGAATTCTTTCGCGATTACGAAGTAAAAATATCCACAGATTGAAACGTCTATAAAACGTCAAATTGTTTTAAAGAATAATTAATGAGTTGATATTTCGTATAATTTATAACAAATACTTAATGATAAATACAAAAGATGTTACGTAAGTTAATATATATCAGTCGTGCAGGAACATATTTCTAAGTGAGATCCCATCTTTGATGTATTATCTCATTATTCGCCATTGTCCCTTTTTTGGGACGCTTGTTTTTTATTTATTTGTACCTAAGCAGTGAAACTTTTAGTTTGTAATATTGTACTGACTGTTATAAATGTTATAAACTCACTGAAAATATTTTTCTTTGATTAGCTTACCGTAGATAATGAATTGATTAGTGCATTTTTTAGGTTTGCATTTGTTTTTGGCCTATAATGAGTTTATACTAAAATTCCTTATTAGTCAAAATAGCTTTTAAATTCTTTTGTAGAAAAGTGGCACAACTTTACGACCCTGCATCTGTTAAGGTTCTCCATATTTTAGTGCAACATATCTACCATGCTATCGATCTATTGACATTTCTTTCCTGTCCTTTCTTTAAAAGATATTAATATATAGCATATTCAAATATGCTCAAAAAGTGATTGGTACTTCTACTGTTAAGACAATAGGTTCTGAATCAAATGACTTTTATACTCGGCGCCAAAATTGAAACAAGAAAAAATAACGAGCAAGGATACTCACAAAGTTAATTTTACTTGCTTGTAATATGATCAATATTACTCATCGCATCGTGCTATTAACCGCTCAATTATTGATTCCCTTTTCAACGCGAAAAAAGCAAACGGTTATTATAATGGTTACACATTTTACATTCAAAGTTTTGCGAGTTACTTATTAGCGGTAAAAACTCGCATAGCACTTACTGACACTTAATAGAATTGCTAAATTCACTTCTTTACTATTTAAATTTGCGTTGCCAAACATATTATATATAATTTTAGTTACATCGAAAAGGTTTCAACCTGACGGACAAAACGTCTGTACATATGATGTAATTAAACGAACAAACAATATACAAGGCTTGCTGCTCAACATTGACCACAAAATATGCGAATATTAGGTTTGCAGGTGTTCGTAACTTTGTCACGAGCTTCGCACGAAACTTCCGTGGAAACAGTTGCGTCTCGCAATGGAAATCGAGAGACAAGACGATGAGCAACGATAACCAGTGAATGGAGTAAAACTCGCGGAGGTCGGTGACTCGTTCGACGCGTGACGCCACCGAAGATTTATTTGAAGCGGACTTTTACATATTTTTATAGGGCATGGGAGGGCGGCCAAATATTTCGCGAGTGCGGATCGGCGGGTTGCAACGACGTGGTGTTATAAAAATGCCGATATCTGTATTCCGGTGATAAATAAGAGGATTACGTCATGACCGTAAATTTATTTGGCAAATCTAAACGTGGCTCTTTTGACGAAATCCCTCGTACCAAGTTATTTCTGCCCTCCCCTTTAATCCACCACTGTCGATTATCCTTTATATCTATTGTGTGGAAAAATTAAAAAACAAAGGAATCGAATGTTTAAATAATTCCCATTGAATGTTGTCACCTTGATATTAAAGCTACATTCGATAGAGTTATGTGTAATAATGTAGTATCGAGTGATTATCTCGGTATTTATTCTGAAATTTGCAGATAAAGGAAAATTTACCTATATGCATGCTGAAATTATTACTGGTTATAATACTGGCATCCATACACTGCACGTGACAGTTGATAATTTTAGTATTTTAAAGATATAATAGCCATTGTACAGTCAGCACCTGTAATAGAGTTTGTTTCATTTCCATGATTCTGTTTTTACGAGCTCTATTTCGTCTTCTTAACTAACCTGAATGAGAAAAACAGGAGATTATCTCGCACGTTTCTCTTATACTTTAAATGTGTGGTCTTAGCGAGCGTCTCTAATGCCATAATGGGGCTAAGCTATAATGAGCAGCTTTCTCTCATACCCCTTCATACACCAGTATTTCTCTCTCACACCTGTATTATTCTTGCTTTCGTAAACTTGATATTTAGCTTTGGAGCTAATTACTCTTAATCACTACATTCATTAACACTCAAACTACTAAACCCGTGAAAATAACGAATCAGTTACTTCTTAAGAAAATTTGCGACAGCACATTTTCTGATATTTTCCATAATAACAGTAAGAGTATGTAAATTATTATATTGATCTACTGATATCTTTCCTCGTCCACTTTGTTTTTTAAATGACATGTATGCTGTACGTGATATGTCTAGAAATTGACTAGCATTATAGTATTGAACAGCTCTATTTCACTTATCCTTATTACTTTTCACGCACGTTCTCTTCGTATTTCAATTATTGGGTTTTTCATATTTACAATAAATCTAGTCTAACTATGAACATGCATTCTCTATCCTGCCAACTTTCAATAATAAAGAGATATCAAACAATTTCAAAATTATTTTCAAGCATAAACACTGAATCATGCCTTTAAGAAAAATAATCGCAAAGGCATGGTGTAAATGTTTGTGTCTAAAATTTATATTCTACTGCGAGTAGAACAGAATAAGCTCCCAAACTTTAGTGACTTATTTACAATTGTGCAAGGCACCGAAGGAACAAGATACAGGTGCATACAGATAGCATCCCTGAGTCCGCAGCGCAACGGGTGCACCGTCGTGTTCTTCACTTATCTGTGACAAGTCACTTCTGAAGCAATGATTTAGTCTCTCGGTAAACAACGTTCCCGATGCTCTTCACGAGAGAGTACAGGTTCCATCCGGGTTTGTCGTTCAATCTACGTCATAAAAAAAATAGGATTTTTTGCGCACCGCTTTGTCACTCGATGTTTCAGCAGCATAGGTTTTAACGACCGCGGCTTTTACCGCGCTAATGTGATGATATACAGGGCTGAATATATAATTCGAGCACGACGGCCTAATGGACTTTAGTACAAATACATCTTAACGAATGAATACATTCATGTTACATCAGAGCTCGATAATATGCCTAATTCGCGCAACGTGGACAAACAGTGTGACGGCGCGATTTTCCACGCGCCGCTTTGCCTATCAATTATCCACGCGCCAGGTGAAGTCCATAATAAATGAAAAATCCTTACTACTTACGAGGCGATATAAGTTTTAAAGGAAGCAGCTTTTATCGTGCTAATGCGATAACGCAGAGGTGTGCGTATCATTCAAGTGCAACGATCGAATAAATTTTACTCAAAACGCTCGTACTTCTCAATTCATTATCATATGTATTCTACGTCAGTGATCGTTCTAATACAGTTAGAGCACGATGATCCGCTAAATTAGAATATAAATATCAACACTTCTTAGTGCGTTCTCACGTTTATGATATATCAGAATTAAACGATCCACCTAATTCAACCCCATCTATCGATCCAACTACGTCGCGATTTTCCATACATCTCTTTCCCCATCAATTTTCCACGCACCGGCTGAAGCCAGTAATAAATAAAAAATCCTTACAGCTCACGAGGCGACATAAGTTTCAATAGAAGCAGCTATTTATCGTGCTTATTTCGAGCACGATAACCCGATAAATTCGAGTATAAATATCACGTACTTCTTAGCGCATTATCAGGCTATTATCATATATCAGAATTAAACGACCCACCCGATTCACCCGTCGATCCAACTGCGTCCCGATTTTCTTCAATGCTCCACGCGCCGGGTGAAGCGAGCGATAAATAAAAAAATCCTTATAGCTCGCGAGGCGACATAAGTTTTAATGAAAGCGGCTTTTAGCCCGCTAATGCGATAACACACGGTCGCGCGCATCGTCCGAGGCAAGGTAGCGCGATGGATTTTAATCAGCGCGATTCCGCGGCAATGCTGGCCTCGACAGGGAGATATTTTTCACGCCCTGGGTGTCGTTTGTCTAATTTACGCGCGCCAGGGCGGAAGAAAGACGGCGGCCGACTGGGAGAGCGGCGTCGATCGATATTATTTTCCAACGACACCCGCTATCGCCGGCGGGCATTAAGGGCTAAACGCCATGACGTCGTTTCGCAGGCCGGCGCGCGGCTTTCGGTGCCGGCAGTTTCCCAGAATGGATTCGCGTGAATACAAATCTGCGGTTATCGAATAATATTCCCCGCATGGCGCGGCCGCGGCTGAAAGCCGCGGCGTGTAAAGTAACGTAAAACACCGCCGGCACGGATATGAACGCTTTAACGAGTTTAATCGTATGTCAAAGCGTCCACTGAAAAATGGCCCGCGGCGGCCGGATAAAAGGGGAGAATATTCGGGCGTGTATCGGGCACCGAAAGAACGACGGGTATAAGAAACGAGCCGGATAACGATGCGACACTGCGTGTTTCCAACGGTATCTCCCGATGGAAGAGCTTGCGATTTAAAGACCGCCGCGAATGGAACACGCTGACTTTATTTCGGCCGAAAGCAGCTTCTTTTTTCTATTGGCGATTTTTATGGAAGCTCCCGGGGGACGGGCTGGCGCCTGCACTCCTTTTGAATGGAGGGAGGCTAGTGCGTGATGTGGACACTTTTAAAGAACTCTTTGTCGGCTGCGGTGTTAATGGGATTAACGCCGTTTTTCATTATGGATTATGAGTTTCTTTTGTGTTACTCGCCGGAAGTAGTGGCTACTTTGGAGACATATTTGGAATACCGTGTGCGTCTTTGAAAAAGACGGAGGGTAAAGGGATATTGGGGTAAATCATGCGTATTTATTTCGAGTAAAATCTGCCTCCTTTTTTCATTGATGATTTTTAGAGAAACTCTCGGGGGTGGCTTTGTACTTATACTGCTTTTGTATGGCGCGGATGAGGTAGAGCGTGACATGGACATTTTTGAAGAATTTTTTGTAAGCGTGGTACTAATAGGATGAACGTCGTTTTTCATTATGGATTATGAGTTTTTTTATATTAGCAGTGGAAATAGAGGCCGCTCTCGAGACGTATTTAGCACACCACGTAGATCTTTAAAAATAGGGAGAGCAAAGGTAAATTGGAATAAATCCATATAATGATTTAAATACTGCATCTTCGTAAAGCGCTAAGGTTTTTTAAAGAAATGGCTGACCAGTCATTTTGATTAGTTTGGTGGTTCTAGTGTTAAGAATTAGAATCACAATTTTTTATCGTTAAAACCAACATTTGTTATTTATTTATAGGTTGCTAAGGAACTAAATTCAAGACGAAAGAAGTCTATCTTATGTATTTATGTACATAATTCTATATATTAATTAATTATAATTCTATATATATATATATATTTTTTTTTTTTTAATAGATTATCATACATACATATGTTTGTAACATATGAAAGAAATGTATAAAACGGACATTTATTCTCCCGTTTGAAGTATGTATGCTTCTTTTGATGTACAGAACGAGCTTTATTTTTATACCAAGCTTTGATATTGGAGCTTGCCAAATTCCATATCTATATAATTACGGGATTCAAAATAAGACGAAATAGACGAATAGGCAATAAAACAAATTTACATTGCATTGGCCACGTTTCGAAAGCCTCGTAGATGCCGTTCAACGTGTCGATTTTAATTAATACTCTGGAGATTCAAAGTCTATTGGCGACTCTTCTTTTAGGAGTTTTGGGACTCTTAAACTCTTACATTAGCGCATGAATAAATGAATGCATACTGACAGATATTAAACGAGAATATGACGAATCCACGTAGTTCACTAATATTAATCAGCCCGTTTATCTCATCGAGAACGAAGATAATTTGCATAACTGGCCTAATGAAATATATAAGCCCCGTCGGCTCGGTTTTCATTCAAACGTCCTTAAATGTCCTCGAGGATCTATGAAATGCATTTATCGGAGTACCCTTTCACAACTCGAATCAGGAATTATCGAATATTGTTCTCGAATTGGCGCCTGAAAGCAGTGAAATAACAGAGAAACAGGATAAATTATTTAAGCAACGCGAATAGATGTGAACGATTTTTACGTAGCCTTTCGAAAGGATATCTTAATAATCCACGCTGGCAACTTCGTTAGCAAAAAACTCTCGAAAAATAACGAGTGGTGCGGCTTTGACCCATTATATGCCAAGCTCAGTGCAACACTAAAAGATGCACTAATTAATTCGTTTCCCACAGTAAGCCAGTTAAATAAAAAATATTTGTATCGAGTTTGTAACTTCTATAGCAGTCAGTACAACATATACGTACAACAATCAAAACTAATAGTTCCTAAACTAAAAATCAAAACTAAAAATTTTAAAAAAATAAATAAAAAACAAGCATCTCAAAAAAGTACAATGATAAATTAACATAATGGTAATCAACACTACAACTACAGACCATTATATCGAGTGATATATCAATGTATATGTTTATCTGTTTTAAAAAAAAATATCGAGGCGAAATAAATACATATATTCGATCGTTCACATATCGCGGTAAACCCGCAGAAATTTTTCGAAAGGGCATCGTTACGAATTTAGAAGGTTTTCCTAACAAAGTACACACTCGTCATTTTGACGGCGCCAATATCTCTAGCGTTAAATTCTAATTAATCGCTTGTTTGAATGGCGAACGCCATAAGCGGTACCGAGGGCGGCCAATTGCAAAAAAGCCCAAACGGAATGGCAGCTTCAATATCCAGCGAAAATAAACATTTGTACGTGCCAGTGGCAGCCGCCTGCGTGCGCCGGATCGAATATACATACGCATATTCTCTCAAAACAAATTGCGTTATCGGACTTATTGTGCAAATCGCGCCTGGCAAATCGTTCGACGTCCAGATCCGGAAATATATCGTGAAAATCAGATTGGCAACGCGAATCTGAGAAGAGTTAGATTACAGAAAAGAGGAAAGAAACATTTCTTTGTTACTGGGAAATAAATGTTGCATCGTTCATGATTTTAAATACTTGCTTATTATGTTAAAGTTTCGCAGTTTTAGGCATCAGCGCTCTCTCGAATTTCTAATTAATGTTCGAGTGGCAAGGACGATTTTTACTTCATGAAAAAGACTTCTTTCTTTCTTTATTGAATTCATCTATCTTCTTGATGTCTTGAGCGATGTGCTCGATTCTCCCGAACCGTGGAAATGAAGATTCGATAGCGACCTTTTCGTCATATTATCCTTTCTTTCTTCGAAAAGATCAAGGGCGCGAGTGAGACAACGACATTCGTGATATATATGGAGCAGCTGCTATTTCGGATGACACAGTTCGAAAGTGATAGTGCGAACTTTACTCTGAAATGATACTTAGCTCTTCTTTGACCCCCTAATGCCCAAATATATATAATATAATTATATATTGAAGTATAATTGTATAATTAAAGACAGCTGATAATAAATCCGTTTTGAAATAAATCTTGAGGTAGACTTGAGCAGTTATCCCAAAAAAAAACATATGTGATTAAACATGGTCCGCTTGAAGATAGAGTTGGGAATTAGAGGATTAAAACGATAAGCAATCCTAACCATTATTAGCTTCACTCCAGAAAATATATTTATCCAAGCTGGTTATCCCAGAAAATCCACGTTATACAGTTATACATAACTGATGAGCAGAGCAAAAATACCAAAAAAAAAAAGACACTATGAATAATCATTTTGAGAATCTTGGTTACGTAAAAGCGGCAGAACTTTTTGAACTACCCGATACACGTGGATGCTACCGAAGAGAGAGAGCGTCCAATTTTACGAGCATTCGCGGCAGCTTCTGTAATAAAATCTCAGGGACACGAGTTACAGCGCCGCATATTCCAGCGGCCTAGTGCGCGCCCTTTATATGCCATTTCGAGATATTTTTCTGCATGGCAAGTTGCCTCTAATGCGTGCCTCTCAGGGCGCAATTCTTGGGACAAATCTGCCGCCCTGAAATGGGGGGAGTTTAACAGGTTAACGCGGACGTGTACCACCGGTGCTTCAAACACGTTTAATTGGATAATTTATCTCTCAGCATCCTTTAACACCCTGCAGGATGTTGGAATAATGTTCTTTTTTTTTGTTTTTATAGGAACACTATTTTAGATGTATAAATGTGTCCTAACTGCAGTGCCAGCACGAACGAGCCGTGAAATAATTCTGAAACTTTTATTGGATTATGCGCACCGACTTTTCATGTAAAACAAATATGTAAAAATGTTGCCGTGGGTCAATACGAATTTGATGTACATGTAAATTCACCATATTCGTTTAAAAAAAAAAGTATTTTTGCTATATGCGTCTGTAATGTTTAATCTTTAGCTATGCTACTTTTAGTTTTCTTGATTAGTAATGGCAACGACTAGTCAAATCGGAATTCTAACCGTCTAGTTTATTCGTCGCATAAATGTTAGAAACTATAAAAATAAAAACTAGTCTATAATGAATACCCTTCGTCTATAGAGAGTTTCTAGGAACAGGAAAATAGGGGAAAATATTTAGAAGCCTTTTATCAGGCTTTAACGACAATTCCTTTAACAAGGAGTAAAGACATAAGCCTCTTCTGCTGCAAGATATCTCTACACTAGAATCAGATCGCGGTTAAACGACAACGTATTGGACGCGTTGCGTTTTTATTGGTGTATTTTCTTAACAACGTCAAAATTAATTAACCAATGTATATATATATATATATATATATATACATTGTATTCGCGGTTAAACGACAACGTATTGGACGCGTTGCGTTTTTATTGGTGTATTTTCTTAACAACGTCAAAATTAATTAACCAATGTATATATAACAAAATGTAAGAAGCCAAATAATTTATAGTTATAGATTCTAAAAGTATGTACGAAATTCAAACCGAGTGAATCTCTACTTTTAAAATACAATTTTAGTACCTCCAGATATAATTTTTAGATTCCCTTTACCAATAATTACTAATGAATGTAATTCAGTTCTTTTTTTACCAGCGTAGTTCCGCGGGATCTTTCGAACGAAAACACGAGTAAATGTCTCTCTATTTCGGTATATCCACAATAAAAACAAGTTGGGCGTATTTTAAGAGCGTATTGTCTTAACAACGACAAAATTAATAAAAAAAGTGTATATACATTATCGTAGAAAACTAGATAATATATATTTATAGATTCTAAGAGTACTTGCAAAATTCAAACCAAGTAAATCTCAACTTTTTAAATATAAGATACTTTCGCTTCATTCGGATATCATTCTTAAATTCCCTTTGCCGGTAATTGCCAATGAATGTAATTGAGTTCTTTTTTGACTAGCGTAGTTCCGCGGGATCTTTCGAACGGAAACACAACGAGTAGATGATCTCGGCTCTCGAGACAAGCGGAATGCCGTGACGGTCGTCCCCACTCTCTGTTTCGGTATATCCGCGGTAAAAACAAGTTGGGAAAGGGCATTTTATTTCTCGCCGTTCTTTCTTGTCCGGAAAACGTAGAACGGCGTATCCGTTGCAAACGGAATACGTTTATACGAGCGGAAAGGAAAATAGAAAAGGCCGAACCCCAAAGGGCGGATCTCAAAAATCTGGCATACCGTGGAGCGAGCTTTTATCGTTGAATTCTCCGTGAAATCCGGTTTTCCATACCGTCAAAGCTGTACACTCGATCGTGCGTTTATTAAAAATCAGTTAGTCGGCAAAAACGATTCTAAATAGCAGTGCCAATGGGCTATGCAGCGAATTGGTGTTCAAGGGAAAAAGAATCTGCTGCCTTTTTGGAAGTAAAGCGTCAAACATTCCGCCTGTTGATTAAAATATGGGAAAACGACTTAACGAGAATTTAATAGCCTCCTTTTTTTTTTAATACGTTAGCATTTTTTTTCAAGAATTTCGAGATGCTCTTGTTACGAGAAATATTCTCGATATTCATCACTTTGATCTACATAAAGATAAATGCAATTAACGCCTTTCGGCCCAATGATGCCATTTGATATCATCCGTATAATCTGCTTCTACCAATTAAGTACTTTTAAATAGTTTTTCTTAAAAATTATATTTTCTTATTGACAATTAATACTTTGGACTGGAAAGGGTTAAAAGCGATTTATTATCAGTGATTTGTGTTCTTTACGAGGAACTTATTCGCTCATTTTATATTTTAATTCCCCATCTGGTTTTCTCGAATAAGAATTTCAATCGACCAAATCGACCTTTTTGTGTCCTATTACTTCCTTGCCAAATACAAAAAGAAGGGGAGTTTTTTACTTTCCATGGCGAACGTGTTTCAGATAAAATCCGCATCGAATCGTTAAAGTCAGATTAAAATTTCACCCTCAAATAATCTTCGAGTAACGAGAGCATAAATCCTTCCCCGATTTCCGCGTGCGATTAAGATACCCTGTCGAATGCTTATTAAGAAGTCGACGCGCGGGTAGGAACGCGCTCTCCAATAACTCATTTCACCAGAGGAATGAAATCTTTTCAGTCCTTCTGAATGTGCTCTTAAGCGATCCACACGTCACGCTACTCCTCGTCTCGCATGACTCTCACATTCCCTATTTTATCCCCGACATCTTCCTCCGCGCACATTCGAAATCTTTTACCTTCCCACGATCCACCCCCACCCCCTCCCAATCCTCCCTGCAAAAGGCTATTTCGTCTTCCCCGACGCACCTGAGATGATTAAATTGATACGCGAGAAAATCATTTCGAGCGGTGCCGATTCGGTCTACCGCTTGGATCCACCGTTCGATTTAATTTCGTTAGTGGGCACCAGAAGCTTAATGAATCGTATGCCTGTCGGGAAGTTTGCTCGTCGTCGTCGTCGTCCTCGAGCCGCTCCCAGAGTTTCCGTTTATTTTGACGAGATCGCATCCGGCGGGAGAACCGACGTCCGAGTTGTCTTGGAAGGGCCAGAAAAATAGGGGTCGGGGTAAAAAGATACGGAGCACTGACATCTGCCAGGGCCACCCACGCGACCCATTTATTTCCCCGGGATTATCCGAATCTCTAATTCCCTTATCGTCCTGCGACCCGTTTCTGTATTTCCACAAGGGTTAATTAACGTTCCACGCCGCTGCATGGCTTCACTGGCGAAAAGCCGAGCCGCTTACCTTGAAATTCCCTAGCTTCTTTATGGTGCAGGAGAGTATCGCCTCCTTGCCAATCGCCGCCGTCACATTGCCGATCGGCTCGGAGAACTTCGGAACGTCTGGAAAAGAAAGATGATCGGCGGCTTTTGAAGCGATTCGTGGGCTACCTCTACTTTTATAATAATAATAATAATAATAATAGTAGTAGTAGTACTAGTAGTAATAGTAATAGTAATAGTACTAATAATAATGCTAATAATAATGCTAATAATAATAATAATAATAGTAGTAGTAGTAGTAGTAGTAGTAGTAGTAGTAGTACTAGTAGTAATAATAATAGTAATAGTAATAGTACTAATAATAATGCTAATAATAATAATAATAATAATAATGATGATGATGATGATGATGATGATAAAGCAACTAGTGAATATGATTTTAGCTGGCAATTACTTTTTACACTTAATAATTTCTCCATCCGGTTGTGATGGAGTTAAATTTCATGAGTAAAAGCGATATTACGCGTGAGAAAATCAATAATTTATGTCAACTTGGTACGCAGCTCAATAATTAAGGTTTATTAAAATTTAGAAATTAATGAAATAGAAAATGTGGAATGTGAGGCGACGAATTAAGCGATATAAAAAAAAAGGCATGGAGAAAATGGGACACTGGGGTAACTGGACCGGGACAGTTTATTATATTATATAAGTAATTATAATATATTAAGTATATTATATAATGATTGTGGGATGTGTGTATTAAAGATTTGGATTACAACCTGACGGTTGGGTTCAAGTTCAACTTTATTGACAAGTAAACGTACTTTATTACCATTGCTACGATACAGATAAATTACTCTTACCCTATGCTCTAATTCTTTACTCTGACTCTGACTCTATAATCTGTACTTTATGCTCTGTAACTCTGACTTTGCACTCTCTGTTCTGTTCTCCGTAATTCTCTGTGACTCTCTGTTTTCTTCTGGGCTCCACCTTTTTGTAAAGCGCACGTCCATGAATTTTTGATTTGTAATTGGTCGAAAATGATCCGGAATGAACTTTCAAAAAATTGTCGTCTATTCAAATGTTGGCTGCGCTATTTCACAGTTTAAAGTTTATATAAATATAAAACAACGAACTGTCTTGAAACTTGAATTTATCCGTAACGGCCGTTCTGTGATTATGTTACGTATGCCTGAATAAACGTTCCATTACTAGCTATGAGTTATGAAAAACAAACGTTGCCTAAGACCAGCCAATGCCCCGGAATTATTAATTAGACTTCGACCAAAAGGCCAGAACTTTAGAAATGTTGAACTCCACGGAGTACAGGCAAAGTAATTGAAACTTTAGACCTGAAATAAGACATTTACGCTTGTACGGTAGAAGAATTTAAATTGCGCTAAACTCACTGGTTGAAACTTGTCGGAATATTTTCCGACGACCATCGATTTTACTGCGTCCAAACTGTTTGGAATTCTTCAGGATATGTACCGGTGCGTAATATTTATATTTTGCATCTCTTATAAACTTCCTTAATTATAACGCAATACTTCGACCAATTTTCACTCATCCGCGATATGTTTTAATTGGTTACCATGTGTATCATAGGAAAACAATATATTGATTGCCTGCAAAAGTAAGCAACAAATTGCCAATACGTTTCGTACTGATGTTTCATTAAGCACCTTTTAATAAAGCAATTTTTTTCATCTATTAAACTGCAATAAAACCATGATGAGAAATTTCCAAAAGTAGATGACTTTGGAGAAGATTGAGCATGAAACTTAAAATAGGATTGTTTTTAGTTAATTAGTATAATGTCCATTGATCACAGAAAATTATCAAAATACCATTTAAGTAACGAGGAATTAAGAAAAATCAAATAAAAATTCACGATCCGTGTACTTGTAACTAACGACGTGCCAATATTTCTTTTTTGTCAACATCGTTCTTTTACAGCACTAAACATATACATTGTATGTATTAGATCGGTGAAAGTGCTTCAGCCTTTTCCTCCATCATTTTTGCTTTGTTTTCATCCCATGCAACATGCAAATACTTTGATCACCGAACAATATTTTATATACCATGAATACAAAGCAGCAACTTGGGAAAGGCTGCAAAGGCCTTGTACGTAACGGACACCGTTAATAAAGATAAAAAATTCCTTTAGCCCTGTTCTTTATCCCTCACCTTTGCACCGTCAAATTCGTTTTAGCTTTATCCTTATCTTTTAGCTTCGTACCGTCAGCTTTGCTTTTCCAAAAAACGGAGAAATTTCTTGCGCGTATTCTCAAAATCCGAGGCGACGAATTCTGTGCGTCCTCCTCGCACTATTAATCCCAAGGCGATGAAAATTAATACAACGATCGATCACGATAAACCTCCGGGATGCGTTGCGTTATTAAACCGCATTAGCCCAACATTCAAAATGTCAACCGCGTGCTTTCACGCGAGCATCGTCATACAAATTTCAACCTCTCCAAGGTACCATTACTTCCGCGTAGTATCCACTAAAATCCTAATTGACCAGCTCGACCCGTCTCCCCAAACCACCCTCAAACTTCCATTCTATCCCCTGGAAACGGCAGAAGGTAGTATATGCTCTTACCTTCGCTTAACGTAACGTCATACGATGCACAAAGCCCCAACAGAGCCGATCTACGCGTAAAAAGAAACCGACAACCAATAATACGAAAGAAGATACCGCGCGGCGCGGAGAGATCCCTCCATGACAAGGAAAAGCACTGCATCTGTCGTATTCCCTATACAATATTCCAAGCCGCACATAGCGTAGAAGGCATTTTATCATCTTATGTTAACCCCATGTAGTCAATCATTCCTGGTAGGGAATTCCTTTTTCAACAAGAAATTCGCGAGATGCGTGTCGTAACAACAAAATCAATACGAATGGGAATATCTTTGGATAATAGGTTCTGTAAGATAGGTATGAGGTTCTATAACATTTCTATGAGATCTCGAGAAGAACTTCGATAAATGATGGGTTTATATTTATATTGATGTGTTACGTAATAAACCAATATGCATGACATGACTGATATATTAAGTTGTAAAGGATGGTAAATAGAATGGTTTTCTTTCTGAAAAAATCAACATAAATAATATTAATAATAATAATAATAATATATGTGTATATATATGTACGTATGTGTGTATGTATGTATGTATGTATATACATGCACTACGGATCTATTAATTTAGCATCGAAACTTTGAGAGATATACTAAATATTAGTCAAGTAGTTGGACGTAGTTCGAGATTAAAAATAATATACGATTTAAATGGATATACAGAAGTGTAAGTGTAAAGTAAGAAGAGCCATCGAATTGATATAGTCTTCTCGATATTTTGTATCGCGGAGCAGAAAGGTTTGGAATGTTACAAGAG
Source organism: Ampulex compressa (assembly GCA_038496175.1). Taxonomy (NCBI): domain Eukaryota; kingdom Metazoa; phylum Arthropoda; class Insecta; order Hymenoptera; family Ampulicidae; genus Ampulex; species Ampulex compressa. The sequence continues at coordinate 14,932 of JBCFXI010001388.1, read as the reverse complement.
GAATTTTGCTTCCCTTTCAAGGTGAAAGAGCGGCCGCTCCGTGCCTCGAGTCTTCGCATTTGTATAAGGAAGAATTCACCAGTCGAGGAGGAGAAAGCGGTTCAGAAGGAGTAAGTTGTATCCGTCACGTGGCAGGCGGCGCGATTTTACTGGCGAAGTTCGGAAATCTCTGGAGGAACACCAAACAGAATCGTAGAGCTGATGAGTAGCGGGAGGCGAGCAATGTTGTGTTCCCATAGCAAGTTTCATTCGAAACTTTAATGAAAGCAATATATTCTCACTTCTGGCGAGAAAGCTCGACGTAAAAAATCGCGTACTCTTGTGATTCATGAAAATGATTGGGTTCCAGTATTTTTTCGCCAGTGACTTGTGTTGATAAGTGAGGATACTTTATTTATATTACTATGATTTGCTCTTATTACTGCTTTTAACTAATTGATTGCAAGATGAACCAGTTAGGGTGGGAGAAATTGTCATGAGTGATAGTATGAAGAGTTATATAGAGGAAATTTACTTTCATCTTATTCTATACTCTAGACTTTTACTCTGCTCTTTGACTCTGACTCTGACTCTGCTCTCTGTACTGTGACTCTGACTCTGAATCTATTCTCTGTACTCTAACTCTGACTCTACTCTTTGTACTTTGACTCTGTAATTCTCTACTCTGCTCTCTACGATTCTCTGTAACTAGCTGCTCTTTTTCCCTAATGTCTCTGCACGCACCTCCTCTCATTTATCCACGTTCACACACCCATCGACTATGTGCATTCTTTAAAGCATGCGTCATCTAAAGCTAAACCTGCACTCCGTCCTAATCGCTCTTCTTTCATCGCCTTATAACCGAAACACTCTTCCTTCTGTTGCACGCACTTATACTCTTTAAAATATTTATCCACTCTCACACCGGACTATTTTCACATTCCCACACTCTCCTAATATCACCTTTTCCAAAATCTCCAGTAATAGATTTAAAAGTAATTCAGTAGCTTTTCGTTGAGTAATGTTAAAAAGCGACTTCATATCTGGAATCTACGTGTTTGTATGAACAAAAATTCGTTTCTCGAAGACGTAACAGTTTGGAGTGAATAAGTCCTACCAGTCATCATGCATATGAGCCTCAATAAGGATAAGTTTGAGCATACTCCAAAAAAAGAAAATGTAATCGTATAATAATTATATTTTGCAATGGTCTTAGCGAGCAGAAGCGTTGCTCATTAGCACTTAGCAGCACTACTGATCGCTAAGACCGTTGCAAAATTCAACTATTATACATATTACTGAACAAGATGAATAGGAATACCATTTCTTGTAAAATGTAATCACGTTCCCATAGCAAATCCAACCGGAAAGCTCGCTAACACCGAGACATTTCTTTTATTCCCAAGACAAGTGAACATATAAATTTACATTAGTATCTATTTCTCGTAACATTATGTCTTCAGAATCTCGTTTAAGTATTATTCCGTAAAGATAGAATAAGCAGTCTCGAACCGCAAATTCAAGCGTTTATGTAAAGAAGAATTCGCTTTTCGCGGATGGGGCAGTTGAAGGTGAATAAGTTATATCGCTCGCTGGGCACGAGGGATGCAATATCTTGAACAAAATTGAGGAATACTCAGGGAAACGCGAACGAAATCGTGTTTTCATAAATTTGACCGAAAAACTACTGGAATATCTCCTGATTTACGCTGGAAGATTTAACATAATAATCTATCTTAGATATCGAATATGTCGAGTAAGAATGATGGTGTTGCGATGAAAAAGAAAGTAGTCACACATTTCGAAGCTACGCTACGTTCATACCAGGAAGAATTTGTTCCTCGAAAACGTAGTGGCAGAGAGTGAGCAAAGTCGTACCCAGCCCCCAGGCACGTGGGGCGCAATAACCCGGACCAAATTCGAGAATACTCGAGGAGAAGTGAAGAAAATCGCGTTTCCATAAGAAATTTCACTCAGAAGCTCAATGAAACGAATATATCAATGTGGAGAATGTTTATCGCGGGTCATTATACAGAAATGTGTCACGCCGTGAATACATGCCACAATTGTTTTCTGGAGTGAAAACTTTCGTGCACAAAATATACTCAAATTTACCAGAAAATATTACGAATGTTGAAAAAAAAAAAAAGAAACTTTATTCGGCGTATTCGTTTGTTTTACAGCCAATGCAGCTGAAAATGCTGCGGAGCGAAAACGAGAACAAGGAGGACATGGAAATGAAGAGAAAAATTCATTACCATTGAATTGTTCCAAAAGCCACGCTGAACGTAAACGACAAAAGAGAATTCCTGAAAAGGAGAAATGTATAAATATCAAAAGAACAATTCTCCTCAAAAAACGACACTGAACCTAAATGTGAATTTCGAGAGATCGTCCTTTAGGTACTTTCTGGTAATCGCCGTAATCGCGGCATCCGTGTAAATTTTTCTTGAAAACTTCAAATACGCTCAGATTTGAAATCTACGTGCTCATGAAGAATCTATGTGCCACGGAAGACTTCGCGTTTCGAGGACGTGCCAATGCAAAATAAATAAGTCCTACCACTCGTGCGCACAATGCTCAACGACCCAACGAACATTCAAGAATTCTCGAGGGAAACCGAACAAATTCGTGGCCCCCCCTATCAATCTCTTATAACCAACTCAATGTTACTAAAACACTTGCCGCCTTTCGCAGAAGGATTTCACGCAGTAATCGATCGCCCCTTTTCGAAATCTCGAGTAACGTATATCCCCGCGAGGGAGCTACGTTCGAGTAATGGATAGAGCCTCGAACTTCCACGTGGGAGACTCGAGTTCGAATCCCAGCCCATCACCTCTGGTTTTTCCACGTGATATTGTACAGTTTAGTGACGTGAAATCCACTTTGAACAGTAAGTCCTAGGCCAGGTGACCTGAGCAGTCGGCACTGAAAATTCATTTAACACTAGAACTACCAAACGAGTAAAAATGACTGGTCAGTCGTTTCTTTAAAAAATCGTAGTGCTTTATAAGGATGTATTTTTTGAGATTTTCTATGATTTTCATGCAGTATTTAGATCACCATTTTGATTTACTGAAATTTCCTTTTACTCTTCTCGTTTTTTTAAAGATGTATGTGGTGTTCTAAATATACCCAGAAAGAGATTAAAGAAAAAAATATATCCCTTTAACCTCTTGATATACAAATAAAACAGAGTTTGATGAAAAGTACTATTCGATTCGGCTCAACCTAAGAAAGAGAACATTTTACTTTGCAATTTGGATCCTTATACAACATTAAATCAGGTCGACATATAATATTAATGAAGAACAATTATATATAAATTTCTCTAAACTCAAATATTATCCAGCATACCATTCACCATACCAGATCATTACTATACCAAATACCATTTTCAACGTCCTTCTTTCTAATTCACCGATTTATAACTACAACTTTCTCATTAGTACTCTCAACAACGCAAGAGCCTCGCGCATCTTAAACATCCTAAACAAACCAAAATCAACGCACGAGTGAAGCAACCGAGCAACCCAACAACACACCACACAAACTCCACCAAAAACAGCTCATAACGAATCAGGCTCATGAAAGTCCACGATAGGACACGCGCGACGAATAACCCAGCTGATCATCCCATATACACCAAAATGTTAAGACGATCTCATTTTCCCATCCTCGCCATCCCGACTCCGAGCAAGAATTCCCATCCCACGGCGCAGCGGTCCAGGGCGAGCGAGCAGCACCGCTCCCTCGGCACGTGGCCCGCAATAACCGGGACAAAGTTCGGGAAAACTCCGGGAGGAGGAAGCGGATGCACCGAGAGCTGTTGTGCATCCGGTCGACGGGGCATCGGGGTGCATCGAACAGAAAAAGCCCGGAGTGCAGCTGCGTATCGGTACGAGGATACTCGGAGATACGTCAGAACTACTTACCCTTCGAAAAGCCGAATCGTATCGAAGGAGGAGGAGGAGGAGGAGAGAGAGAGAGAGAGAGAGAGAGAGAGAGAGAGAGAGCCATTTCGGATCCGAGGGACCTGCGGAGACCGGTGGCATTATGATAAGATATTCACTGACAGAAACAGGAGAGGAAAGGAATTTTCGGCCCGCCTCCCCGTATCCAGAATGTAATATAAGGAAACGCGGAGGAAAATAGCGGGGTCCCTGTGCTTGAGTGCCCGCGCGGATAAGGGATAAAGTGGCGCAGGAGGGGGGGGGGGCTCCGGCGTGGTGGGGGGAGGAGGGCCTAGGGGAGGGGGAAAGCTGGTCCGCGGTATGAAGAGGAAGCGTTTACCTCGGAGTTTGGTGGCCCATGGCGCAGCGCCGCTTTTACTTTATGGCCGAATTATGCCGGCAGGAAAAATAATTCAATCTCCGGCAGTGATACCGGTTGCTTCGCCTGGCCGCTGAGAGTGCCAGTTACTCGCAGGGCAGGAATCCGAGCTTTGTTTTCGACGTTGATCGGAAGAGCGCCCGGGGAGGAATCGGGGATTTGTACTTGGGATGTTTTTACGGGCCCCCGGGCCGCGGTATGGCCATCGATTACCCCCGGGATATACCTTTGACCCTAGGAATAACAGAATTATCGCTGTAAAGTGGCTTTTTTTGCGGATGAGCCTATTTCCGGCGCGTTTTCGCCCCTGTTTGTACGGGGGCCGTTCATTTTAACTGGGGCGCTTAAATGGTTTGCGCTACTATCGAAGGTGGGAAAGGATGACGCGGTTTTGAGGCGTGCATCTGTTGGTGATTGAAGGAAATTCTGTGCTTTTTTGAGCGATTTTCTGTGCTGATTGAAGGAGATTTTATTTTGTGTACAGCAGGTATATACTTAAAGAGAAAGAAAGATGACAGATCGATAGAACGATTCACTCTTTAAGATAAAATCATGGAAAATCTGGAAAACGCTCCATTACGAAGTCTGACAATTTTTCGGAGAAACCACTGATCGGTCGTTTTGACCACTTTGGTGAGTTTAGTGTTAATGTATATTTTTTATAACGCGATGTGGTAGTAGGCGTCAAGATAAGTTCAACGACCTGCGCACGATGATCTTGAAGTGGCCTTATTCTAATTAAAAATGTACATTTTAATCAATCATCTATTCTAATATATAACATTTATATATCGTTTTATAAAAGATTATTTGCCACAAACTTACAGTTTTATTTATACTCTGTGCCATTTTTTCTTACATTCAATGCTGGCGGAAATAACTTAGGTGCTCGAGCTAAAATTAACATTAACCCCTATACGTTTAATAGTCATCGACGCTCGCGTTTATTATTAGAGACGTGGCGTTTTAAATAAAGCTTTAAATAAAAACCCAAGTACCGGGGATCGTACACCAGCACTATATACTCGCGAGTATATTGAAACCGGATGTCTCTTTAAAGATGCAAAAGTGGCAGAAAACCCAGCCTGAAACAGCGTATCAAAAAACAACGCACCTCTAACACATTTATGGTACAACAAATAGATACCTTAATATTTCCCCCGGATATAATAAATTAGAAATAGTTTAACATTACCCTCCTACTTTTGTTCCAATTCAATCTAATTCGCGATTAATCGAGCACGAATCCCAGACGATATCCTGATTGAATCGCGTTTACACGCCAGGTTCGTTACTCCATCCTTGAAGTGCAGGTTATGCTGAAGCGTAATTGAATAAAATTTACGTCCAACTTTAAATACAAATCAAAGCACCGGTGATGAATTTGATTGCGCTCTCCGATCCTGCCAGCACAGCAAAGCGCAGTGCCCTTCGAGGTTGTTCACGCGATTAGGAGCAGGCCTTTCGGTTTAAATAAGGGGCTCCGAGCCGAGGCACCGTTTACGCGGCTCTCAAAACATCCCGCCGAATATCCGGCACGCGAGCGACGATGTTTGCAGGTAAACACGGGAAAGGGGCGGCGTGTTTTACGCGAACGTCAATGTACAACCCTTAGAAACCGCCCCCAAGTTCCTCCAGAGGCAGCAAAGACTACGAGAGTTCTTGGAGTCAACGTATAGCACGAGGCGGGCCAAAACTCACGATGAGTTTAGGCGGTTAATTACGTTTTGATCTTTCGCCTTAATAGCTTGATTTTTTCCATTTCTGAATGTTCTGCAATCGTGACTGGCGATTTTATGGTTTGCGCTTGTAATTCGTTTTTTTTCGTAAAGTGTACCTGAATGTGTAATTCGTTTCTTTTCTGAATGTTTAGCATTTGTGACTAGCGATTTTATGGTTTGTGCTTGTAACTCGTTTTTTTCTTAAAGTGTGCCTGAATGTGTAAAATAGAACCCTTCGAATCTGCCCCCAGAACTCCTTTAGAAACTGTGAAAGCTATGAGAGAATTGGTAATCAACGTGCAAGGAGAGCCATAACTCAGGGAAAGTTTTAAGCGATTAAGGACTATTGACTTTATTCCTTGATTTTTTTTTCGTGACTGGAATGGTGAAAGGAAAATTTTCGACAATTATGACTGTGGAGCTTATGGTTTACGATCGTAATTTGTTTCTTCGTAAAGTGTATTTGAACGTGTAAAATAGAACCCTTAGAATCTGCCCCCTGAACCCTTCTAGAAATTATAAAAGCTACGAGAGAATTTGAAATCAATGTACAAGCTGAATTATAATTTATAACTGATTATAAATGTTTAATAACTTTTTAGTCTACTGACTTTACAGCTTATTTACAGCTTGATGTCATGAAGAGTTTTAAATGTTCAGTCTACTCACTTTGTACCTTATTTATAGCTTAACTCTTTGTTATAATGACAGTTACACAAGGAATATTTCGTGCAATTATGTCCATTCGAGCTTCAAGAACTATATGTATAATAACAATTTTTAGACAATGTATCGAAGCTCCTTCAGAAATTATAAACACAGCACAGTATTTGAAATATGGGGAAAAAATACAGAATAACTAATAAGGAATTTCCTATTTTTAAATCACCATTATTTCTTTTTCTTCAAACATTAATTGGCTATCAAAAAAATGAGCCTGCACGATTTAGGTGACCAGTACACATTAGGCAACTCTCCCCTATTACGTGGAACGTTATAGAGCATACTGGGGATCATTGCCTCCAATTCGTCCAAGTTTCGTGGTTTCCTTCGGTACATCTCCTCCTTGGCCCATCTCCAAAGGAAAAAATCCAGAGGAAAAAGTTACAGTTGATCTGAAACCGGCCCATTCGTATGCGCCACGTTTGCCAATCCATCGACCTGGAAATCGATCGTGCAACTAATCGCGAACATTACTTGCGAAACGTGGCCGTGCACCGTCCTGCATAAACCGAAGCTGCGCAATGTTATCCCACTGAGAAATTACTGATCACACACGACGGGCTCACTTATCAGAAACCTTGTAAGACAGTGATAGATTCCGTATGGATTTAATGAGCCAAGATCTTCTGCGATGAGATTTCTATGCGTTTTCTCTGACATTCAAGTCGTTAATACGAAATTTATATGTAATCAATTATTATGTTTATTGTATATAAGAGTACTGGTTCACTACTGGAACGAATAAACGTGATTTACTGAATTTTATTAAAATTATAGAACCCGTCGTTTTTTTTATATAGGGATTTTAGGAATAATAATTTTTATTATGTAGGAAATTTTCCACGATCTCATCACAGTACGTGAATCATTATTTTATATTTAAACGTTATAATTCTCTGATATTAATTTCATTTAATCTTATAGTTTAGATTTTATTTAATAATTACACAAGAAGGGGCTAAATCACGCATCACAAATCACAAGAAATCACAGTCACCATCACAAATTTAGGAATTAAATAAAATTAAAAAGCAGAACTGCAAAGTTAACGAATTAAGTCACACAGAGGAAAAAAGGCGTGGAAAAAATGAGACGCTTTGGTAACCGAACCAGAACTCGAAAATGATTAACTTTCTCGCACACAATGCCGTTCCGTCGACTACAATTCAAACTCCAACAAAATCAAATAGAAAATGAAGAATTACCAAGCATAAAGATCAAGCGCTCGCCAAGAACCAAGAAAATTCACGATTTGCCTTTAAATCCATGATTCACATCTATCAACATATCGTCTCTCTTTCCCCTCTCATCTCGAAGATACGCTTTTCCAGCGAAAAATCGACAATGGGAAGTGACTTATCGGACACCCAGTACGGGGCGAATGAGCCTTAAGATCGAATCAGATCGGCCATCCGCGGGATGGGGTTGCATCTCGACGGGATAAAATATCACCGGGCGTATTTCAGATTGTACGGATGCCATAGGACTCGCGCCATAGAGACACATACCGATGCTCCTCTCTCCGTGCGTATCGACGTTCGCGAAGAGGAATGCTCTCGCGCGTCGCTGAAAAGGTACGCGATGTCCTCCCCGTGAATGGAGAATCGCGCAACCGTAAGGACGTACCTCATACCTTTCTTCTTCGCCCAAAAAAAAAAAAAAAAAAACCTAAAAAAAACGTCCACGTATCGGACTACGGCGATACATTCCGCCAGGTGTGTACGCACGACGGATTACACTCTTATTTCGTCGAAGGTGCGCTGCAATAATTTAAAGCTAGGAAGGGGCTGAAAAATGTCGCCTGCCGGCCGAATGAAAGCGTGCGACACCAAGAGCGGGATTTTTTATCGGATACTGGAAAGGATTTGGGCCGTTTCGATGCGGTGGCACGGTGCCTGTCGACGACGATTTTTCCGTGCTCCCGATCATTGACCCGCGACACGACGCGACGATCCTCCAAGTAATCCAGGCTTTACGACGTGCTGCTTGCTACGCTTGTCGGCGGAGCTTTTATTTTTGGGCGCATCGCTGATTGCCTCGCATTGCCGGGAAGCGTGTCGCGCGGATGGAAATGTACAGACATCGCGCGTAAGGTGAAAGTATCTGGAATGAAACTTTGGACTCGTCGTTATTATTGATTTTTATCAGTTGATTGTACGACTCGATGCTGCTATTGCTCGTGCTCGATGAATTGTATTATAATCGTAACTGTAGTCTTGACGAAGAGTATTTAGCAGTATTTAGGTATAATTGCTTATCGTCAAGACCACAGCTGCGGTTATAATAATTTGATTATAAAGTAAAAATACCAGTAGTTGATACTGTACCAGTGCTTTCGATTTTACTTATTTTATAGATTTTATTTATTTCGACAAAATATTTTATGATGTTTAGTATAAAAATCTAATATTTTCAATGTACTAGGAATTGATTGAATGAATTTAAATATTTATTTTGCGGTATGATATTCCTTGACGCTATGCGATGTACACAAAGCAACACTACAGACTGGACACCAGAATCTCGATTAACCAAAACTTTTTGAATTACACAATTCACATCTGGTTACGTTTATTCCCGAAGAGTCGGATGATATGTAATCCGCACAATGTTTCTCAATAACTCTAAATAATTTTGGTGTCCTGTATTAGTAGATGACAACTGCGCTCAATCTCCATATCTTGGCTCATCAAAAGATTTTCCTATTATTCCTCGCGACATTAGTAAGAAAACGGATACTTTCATCTCTCGATCATCGTTATCAGCTCACGCGAGACACCTCGAACGCGGTTTCAAGGAGAATTTTTCGTGCTCAAAAATGTCGTCGTGCCCATCGAAGTAGTCTTCCGGGTATGACGAAGTATTTCGTCGCAGCCAGTTAAGAGGTTAAGATACTTGCCCGAGACGCGAATTACAGAAGAACGACAAACTTCTAACAGCTTAACATCGCTAAATTTGGCTGATTTACGAGCTTGGGATTAAAATCCGCCACGGCTTCGGCGCGGTGGTTTAAATAACCTAATTAGGCCGACGATGTAAAAGCGTACGTCAACGTGTTTTGCATTAACTCAATAAGGATAGGCTGAATCGGTCGTTAATGCCGAAAAGCCCCGGCAACTGAGATTTTCCTCAAACGAGAGTTTAACAAAGTTCCGGGTTATTACGACAGAATAGCTAACTTTGAAGATAAGGATGAGTACAGAAGGAAGCTTGACTTTCAAGGGGAGGCAACTTTGTTCTGACGGAGTAAATATTACTCTATTCCTTTTTTGGACAGGGCTCAGCAAATTTTTATCTCGATGAGAGCATTAATTTGTGAAAAAGGAAGAGGAAGGAAAGAGGGGAGGGGGGGGGGAGGAGTAAGCTATGGGAAGTTCGAGGCGAGCCAAGGCTTTCCCCGTCCCTCGCATTTTGGAGATACTTAACTTTCATCGCGAAACTTCAGTATCATGCTGCATTCATTAAACTCCTCGGCATATTTGACGGGCAAATCCGAAAATTACTGTGTCAGTGAAAGGTGCCCCTCTGCGAAAGAAAAATGCGAATGGCATTTTTCGTCCGTTTATTAAGACGGTATTATTAATGTTTGCCGACATTTCATCCTCCAACGAACGAACGATAAAGTGTATACAGCGTGGATACTTCAAAAGAATGCCGATAAATTTAACGACGGATCCAATAGCGATAAACGAAAAAGAAATTCTTATTAACCTCCCCGATGTAGCCGGGATATACCGGGTGTGTAACTACCGAGATACGATAAAACTTCGACGATTCCCCGTAGAAAAATAATCCAGAGAGAGAGATGATATTCTTTATACATACATCTACGCTGCTCGATGGAAAATTCGAATCGTGATTCAATCGCGATGCAATAAAGGTTTCCGATAAGTATTTATTCATCAACATTGGGTCGGCTATAATTTTATTCCGCGATAATATATCACGATTGCTTTGATTTTTAAGCATTGGAACGTACGTAAATTAATAGATGTTCTATTTCTCTTGATTTCCTCAAATTTGATCAAAGGCTCATTTAAATCTTCCGCAAAGTTGCATTAATCGTTCCCACATTAATTCTTTGGACACGGAATTAAAATTATCCCATGTTTTTGATGATTTGTAATACCTGACAGGACTTTTTTAGACCCACATAGAAATATTGCAACAGCTGCATGACCATAGATTTATATTCAGTCTTTTGTAAAGCAGTTGGTAATACTGTCGACAAACGTTACAAATGTATTTTCATTTTCTCACGTTTCTACATTACACGATCCCTTTGTTAATAGAAAAAAATGTACCAATTTCTATTTAAAACAATAATTCAATAATTATAGCAGCACAAGCAGTAATTCAATCACATTACGAAGCAGTAATTCAACTACTGCTCGCAAGAACCAATTGTTTCGAATATACATATAATTCCAAGCTAGAATATACTTAAATATAAACGTATCATGCACCACATTTCCTTAACTTAAAACCCACTAAATATTTCTCCACGACCCGAGCCTATTACACTCTCCGAGATCCAGTGTCCAAAAGAGTTAAACGACCGACCAACCGTACTATCGGCGTGCATTATAAATAAACCATAATTACGATGTAAAAATCGAGAAGAAATTCGGTCCGCGGGGGGTTAAACAATTTACGAGGCCAATTACCGGTTTAAAGCGTATCGATGTTCATCCTGTCGGTTGGAAATTTTTCCCCTCCGCCCACGCGGGCGGTAATGAAACGGCCTGGCCGATATAAAATAGTCGATGCGGCCGCAAGCGGGAACGTGAAAAGCCGGCGTAAAACCCGGGGAGAATGAGTTACAGGGGACAATAACGGATATCATTACCGGGACAGATGTATAAGGTGCAATTATACGGCGATCGGGATTAATAAATGCAGGAATCGGTTTCGCGAGAAGGAGCAGGCCGGCGCACCACCTGTGCACAGTGTTTAAAGTCCCATTCGACCTCGTTGTCGGCCATTGTAACGCGTTTACGACTGCTTATTAAATCCATTACCGGCCTGAGAGCTTATCGCTTGGAACGCAACGGCTGCGTACGTGGCGTCCCGTTCGATGTTCCGCCATTAGGGGAGTTTTGTGGCGGGACGTAAAAGGAGGCGATGTACAGGCCGAAAGATTGCGCGCCTGCGGGGCCTGATTTATGCGGTTAAAAAGTCACGCCCTGCCCCCGGACCGGCCTCCGAAATTTACGACGCGGGGCTCCGCTCGCTCGCAACCGCGACTCGGTTATTACGAGTGACCTCCTCGCCGATCGAGAAATAAAATCCAGCTTTGTTTCCGCCCGCTAAGCGGCATTCGTGTTGTGGATCTTTTTTCGGATTTTTGCGGTTTTATGCTCGTGCCCGCGGAAGGGGAAATACTAGTCTAGATACATTGCTTTGAGAAATACTAGTAGCATCATCGGTTAGGTTGGCGGAGGAGTAAAGGGAGTGGAAATTATTTTTACTTGAAACACAGCGTTTTGTTGGGACAGTACGAAAAGTAGCAGCGCGTGAGGTTTAACTTTTTGACACACAAGATTTTGGAAGGTATAATAGAACTATCTTGCACGGAAATTTGATTGCGTTTTAGATTAAGATAGAAATGAAATAAATATCAGGCGTGCAACTTTGCTTTCGCTGTTTTACTATAGATTCAATGCGGGATTCGTACGATGCACGAAATATGGGAGAAGATAGTGGACAATGATGGAGAATACTTTGAGTCATATATGTATAATCAGTTTTATCAATGAAATTTCCAATTTTGGAGAAAGAATGGCGGAAGCAATGTTGCACACCTAATAATGAAATAAAATATTGTGCTGATATATTGAAACTCGCCAACACAAAGAAGCACATTTATAACATTTATGAGGATATTATCAACTGCTTTACGTGAGTAAGACCAAATATAAACCTATGCGCACGAAACTATTGCAATATTTCGTAGTGAATCTAAAAATGTCCCACCATGCAACCAAAAGGTGGGATACTTTTAATCTTACAATGCTCCAAAGGATTATAAGAAGAATTATTATTAGAAGTATTATTATTCGTACTTGAGTTGCAGAGGTAATAAGAATCTGTGAGATAGCATAACTATGTACTATCCTATACTCTTGATTTGTGCAAATAATACGAGTTCGTAAGACTGCAGTGCCAAGCGCAAAGTTTTCTGAATAGCATCACTTCTTTTTTCACGCGGCATAGCATTATGTAGATTCCTCGTAACGGTATAATTTATAACCCATCCGTGGCGAAAATCCTAGCTCTGGACGTGGAAATGGCGAGTACATCTCGTAAGCTCGCAGTGCAGTTAATCGCTTTATTGCACGTTTCTCGGTACGTATAGACGATACGTGCTTCCACCGCGTGTACATAGCTGCATAAACTGCGGGTGTGTAGCAACGATTTCAAAAGTTCTTTGAAAGTAGTTCTTGTTCACAATGGATCGCCCTCGTTTCTGGTTTCTTGTAACCGCGCCGTTGCGAAAATCTTAGTCCGCACTCGTAAACGAGAATTAACTTCCATAGCTTTAAACCACCTTTAGCCGTTGTGTGTAAGTTTTTATTTGTGGATACCGCAATATGTGCTCAGTCCCGGGCTAAAGACGTAAGCTATGAAAGCACAACGCTTTCAGAACTTCTTCGAAAGCACCGCTTTTTCGTTATAAGCGCGCTTTATAATCCAGCCGCTTTCACAATGCTGAATTTCGATCTAACAACGAAAATCATATTTAAAAGTGTGGCGACACTATTCTTTAATTCTGTATTTTGCAATTGTGACTTTCAGCACGAAACACGACAATGATCATAATATAGATCACTGGAAGGTGACGATAAAATGTCTATTGTTTCAGAGTGACTATGATAAATATGTTGAAAAGTATTGATACATGGGTTATGCTTGTATCATATATTTGACTCGTCGCCAAGAGGCTTTCCAATTTCGTCGTTTTAGGAATTCCGATGCTCAGTCCAAGAACAATAAGCGGTATTGTAAGAGCAAGGATCGGAGCGCCAAGTGTAGTATAGAAAAAATCTATCTTGAGAATAATGCAGTCTTAAAAGCAGACGGCCGCGTCGTCCGTTGTAAGAAAATATATACAAGGCGCGCAGGAATTTTAAGTGTCCTCGAATGTATGAAAGTATATGAAAGTGTGTGTGTGTGTGGAAAAATGTGTGACTATGTCTAAGATAGTGCGAATACAGTCGACTGTGAACAGTCTAGCAGTCCAGTTTGAGAAAAGGTGTCGAATTTTGCGGATAGAGTGTTTGTTAGAGGATTTGGTGGAGAATTAAGAAGTACAACATAGCTATTTGTAAAGAAATACAACAAGTTCTATGCTAAACCTCGACTCTCATCTGTCAACAAGATTTTAAATAGTCCGCGTATATATTTTAACCCTTTTCATAAACAATATCTTTACCAACACCATTTTACTACAGCAGACATCGTGGATATATTAGCACAGCATGAATCGTATGAAAGTGTGTGTCTGTGTGTCTGTCTGTGTACGAGAAAATGCGTGACTGAAACACAGTTAGAGCACTGTGAGGACAATCGAATGCGAGCAGTGCAGCAGTACAGTTTGAGAAAAGGTGTCGAGTTTTCCGGCTAGAGTGTGTGTTAGAGAATTTGATAGCGAGTTAAGACGTAGTCATTTGGAAATAAATACGATACGACAAGTTCTATACTAAACCTCGCCTCTCATCCGTCAACAATAGTTTTAATAGTCCGTGTATATATTGGATCTGGCAAAAAAATTCGTGGCGTTTTTCCCGATAGAGGGCGTCAATCGCAAATAACTCAGGAAACACGGATCGCCCAGGCTTCCCGTAAAATGGCGAAACATTGTCGATAATAATGGAGCGTGCTTGGTTTAAATCAATTAATTTTCACACTCCAAATAAAAACCGGTCGAATTTTAATAATATAAAGGATAGTAATAAATAATTTGAATAAATGAAAGAACCCCACAAACTTTTTTGCAGACCCAATATATTTCATCCATTCATATATATACATACATATATACTCATATCACACACACACACACACACACACACACACACACACACACACACACACACACACACACACACACACACACACACACAATATTGTTTATTAAAAGGGTTCTAAATGTAATTAAAAGTTTAATAAAAAAT
>JBCFXI010001387.1:0-57165 GCA_038496175.1 Ampulex compressa | reverse complement strand
GAATTTCAACAGAAGAAGTTGCTACAGCACTAAACGTTGACCGATCAACCGCTTTTCGGCGTTTAAAAAAGATGGGATTCGATTTGAAGCTCGATATATGGGTGCCCCATTTGCTGAGCGAGGAGAACAAAATCAAGCGAATTTCTGCAGCCGTTTCTTTACTCGGGCGGTTCAATAACGAGTCGTTTTTGGATCGATTAGTGACGGGCGATGAGAAATGGGTCCTCTACAACAATGTTCAGGCTGACTATCGCTTGTTCCGGTCATTGCAAAATTATTTAAATGGAAAAGACTTTGACTCTTTGGAGGCTTGAAAAACGGCGTTTCTTCGTTCTTTGAATCTAAACCGCGCAGTTTTTATGATCGAGGTATCCGTATGCTGCCGGAACGTTGGGAAAAGATTGTAGGAAACGATGGAGAATATATCATTGATTGAATAAAGTTTTTTATTTGCCTGATCTCTGTGTGACTTTTACTTGCAAAGTCCGCACGAACTTTTGCACTCATCCAATACATGACCAACTTTGATTTAAAAAATAGCAATTTTGCATACACATTCGTAGCATTATTTTTCTAAACGATAATCGATTGGACATGAAATTACATTGAATTAGTTGTATTCTGTCAATCAACCAAGCTCTCTGCAAAATCTCATTTATTGCGAAAGAATTATGGAAGCCTGCTCATTTGTATTAAGTTGTGCGAAAAATCTCTCTCATTATCTGCATGTTCTAGTCTGCTTTGTTCGTTCAATATTCGTTCTTATCTTGCATGTTCTAATCTATCAAATGTTCTAGTCTTTATCTTCAGTTGTCCTCTAGTTGTATACATAATTTAATAAAATAATATACAACAAAAAATGTTGTGCATCTATTATTTCCTTATACAACAAATGAAACTTTTCGAACAACCTAATGCATTAACTACGAGTGAAAACAAGCTTTTGCATCTCCGCAGAATGTAATTTTCTATTTTAACGCACCATTTTCCTATTTTAATCAGGATTGAAATAATTAAAAGTCGTTATATTATCCGGTACTATTCGTCGTTTCCTGAAGTTTCAACGTAATCCTAGCGTACGTGACTGATGTAATAACGAACAATGTATTAACCTTTACTCAGCCTCTCGACATTTGAATTAGGTGTGGATAAGACAGCAATCTCATCTGTAGTGGCACGACGAGCTTCCTAATCTATTCTCATGAGTATTCGTAGTCTCTGACGTTCTTGCGCATATGCAATATGTAATATATACAACTTCTGAACAACTGGGTCCTTCTAGTATTACTGACGGGTCAACGAACAAATTGGAGCCACGCTTCGATTTCCCACGTTCTGCTTATTTTCCTCTTTTTTCAATACGTTAATTGTCGGCCATTAATCATTTTTATTTACTCACACCCCGTTTTTCATCAGTGATTGGCAATATGGGAATGTAAAAAGTAATGTCTTCGTGTTAAGTATAGTGGAATCTGCTTAATATGAGCATTTTGGGACTTCCAGTTTTTAATAACAATTACCGAATGATGATGTTAAGCGGAGGTTTAAATATTTTTATTAAGAGAACATAACTTATTACAAACATGTAAACTTTATACTGTTTCTATGAACGATTTTTTTTTCTAAATAACGAAAAATTTATGATAAAATTTTATTCAGTGTCGTTTATTGCTTGCTTTTGTGTATTAGTTTCTGAATGTAGGTAATTCTCGTAGCCATAATGCTTTTTAAAGTTTATTGCTCTATATTGCAGACCACAAGGAAAATTTTTGCGAGACTCTTAAGATTAAATGTATATTGAAATCTAGGTCAAAACTAAATAAAACCGAATTTTTAGTTTTCTTTTTTAAAATAATGGCCAAAGTATGATTATAATAGGCGGATCATTTTTAATTAGTTTCATATATGGAGTTTTTGAAACCAAATGCTTATGATAGCAATTGACGATTGCTAACATTATTCGTGGTTATAATAATCGTGTTTTACTGTATTAGATATGGAAATTAATTACATTTCTCTTTTAAATGAAATTTATTTTTGTTTACAGTCAAATGTGATACATTTCAATATTCAAAATGGTCATCTTCGTTTCCGGTGCTTCATCTCTATTTCGGATATCAAAAGCGGCAGAGAAATGTTTTATTTGAAAACAAATAATAATTTATTTAATGTAAAAGCACTGGATTAACCAGTATATTTAAAATTTCGAAATACATCATATCTTAAAATCTTTCTAGCGTCGTTTCACATATCGGAGACATACATATTTTATCGATAAATTGCTGTCACATTCGTCTTTGAATTTGATAGGCATGAAAATACATACTTCTGTATTTTGATGCAAAGAAAATATATTACCAAATCCGGACAACGTGATAAAAAGTATGCATTCTTATTCTATCTATATTGCTCACAATTCACGTTTTTTGTAGCCGGATATGAAACATATTATTATAACGTTATTCAATTTGACAAATTTGAATAAACAAAAAGATTAGTACGATTATCCGGCATTGCTAGTATTTTAATTCAATAACGCTTCGTAGAGATATAGCAATGGTTGTTGAAAGGCTATATATAGGTTTATCCGTGTTTTTCAACGTAGGATGCGATACAGTTTTAATAGCTTTCGTTCTAGATAGAAAGAATGACTATTCAATAAATTATTATCCGTTGATAGCAACACGTACCATCTAATAAACAATAGAACTAATTAGATATATCACTGTTGATCAGCTAGAATCGAAATCTTTACCATTGTGCGGAGCATCTATGCACATGATTTTCTTGTTAACACATTATGTGCCAGGCAGAGTTTTGTTACAACACTTGTGTTGCTGAGATTAAGTGTACAGTACAGCAGCTCCCGTATGACACGAGTTCCTACAAAGTGCTATGTAATAAATACGTTAAATTATTGGTTTTTATATGTACAAAATAAAGAAGCTTTCTTCACATATTAATAGCGTGTATAATATTAATCGATAGCATGTACATAATATTTATTAAATAAAACCTGTTAGTAGCAATTTTCCCAAGAAACGACTAACCGGTCATTTTGAGCGCTTCGATAGGTTTAGTATCAAGGATATACGTGGTACACACAAATATCCTCAGAAAGCGGCTGGTGTTAAAGCTGGTTTAATGTTAAACCAGTAGGTCTATCAGCCAAGCCACGCCAATAGTCGGTGCTGAAAATTCTAGGAGCATCGAAACCTTCAAGGGAGAAAAGCATTCCGTAAGGAGAAAAACCGGTCACGGTCGGTATAACGCGGGGTGGCAATGCAACCGAAGGTGGAAAGACACACGGTCAGAGAGTCAGCAGAGAGGGAGAGAGAGAGAGAGGAAGAGGTAGAGAAAGGAGAGCAAGGGGGGTAAAGAGAGAGAGAGAGAGAGAGAGAGAGAGAGAGAGAGAGAGAGAGGGATAGAGGGAGGGAGAGGTACAGAAAGGTAGCGCGAATGGGATAGGTAGACTCGAAACGAGGTAAAAATTGATTCGGCAGGTGAAACCTCCGGCTCTGTTCTCTGTTGATTTAAGCAACGTACCGGCTGCCTCGTGCTCTATAATCATGGCGAGCAGTCCGTTATTACTCCGCCGCCAGTGCCTATCTACTCTCCTCTCGGTCCTTCTCCTTCCCGTCTCGACAACCGTGTCCTCCTCCTTCTCCGTCCATCTCCTCCAGCTTCGCCTCTCATCCACGTTCTCCGCTTCCTCTTTTCGTTTTATTGTTTCCTCCCTGCCCTGCCCCGCGCCCCTTTCAGAATTCCTCCTCGGCGCTTCCACCGCGAGGGCCGCGGTAACGAGGATAACGAGGATCGCCTCTAAGACCGCAAATAATAAATGCTCTTCTGCTCCCCCCCCCCTCCTTTCTCCTCCCAACCATCCCTTGTAACATCGTAAAATTCCAACCTCCCGCGCGATTTTGTACCGAGCCGCTTTCCCAGAGGGTCCGAGGAGCTTCGAGGAAATCGTCGAGCTTCGTGGTTGCGGAGGGGAAGGAGTGACGCGATCAGGCCGATTAAATGTATCGTGGGGAATCGAAGGTCATGGAGGACCGCGGCGAAAGTTAGTCGAAGTTGCATTCCAGGGGTGGCTGGGAATTTTCGGATCTCCGCGATATTCGGCGCAGGAGCCGCGATTAAATTTCTATGATCCTCGGGGCGATACACGTTCCAATCCAGTGGTTAATGTATACGATGTGATATTCGCGTAGCGATCGCGCGCGTGTGTGTATGACGATGTACGTGTACGCGTATCGTGTATACCAGTTTTTCTTAATCTATGCTCTGAAAATCATTAGTCAATTTGTCTCATCCCAGGGGAGCGCCGCGTACATGCAAATTGCGTGACCCGAAACTGCAAATTCCCTTATCTCAGGAGGTTGTAAAAATTGGTCAAAACTATGGTTCGCGACACATCGAGAGGTAGTACAAAATAAAATTGATGTTTTATATATATTTCTTAGACGAATTATAGAAATAATGTTATACAGAATTACTAATCTCGATTGATATCTAGTTTTGAAAACGTAAGCGTGATTTGAAATGCGCAAAAGTGGCTGTCAGCGGCAGAATAGTAGTTTTTTTCTTTGCTCTCTTTTCTTTTCAGGGATAGTAGGATTATATTTGGGTATGTTAGTAAGTTTAATCTTATATGTATATATTTTGTGTACAGAGGTACTTTCATCACTCGCTATGTGAATACATTTTATGCATAGATTTAGATTTCTTTAACTTCTATATAATTCCAAAATATTTGATATTCTAAGAAGAAAATGTTAAATTTTATGTTAGCGCTCGACATTTTGGGAATTGAAAATGAAATAGCCTTTGGCAGAAAAGATCCTAGCTACGTATAAATAATTTGACCTTTACGCGGATTTTTTATCCAAAGGATTTTGATTTATTACAGTCCAAGAAGAAATTTAATTGTTTTTGCACGGTGTATTTTGATCTATAACGGTGTGATAAATTTGCTTCCATAAAGGGCTTCATGTAATATTAATTTCAATGAAAAATATTTCTACCTATTTCTCTAAGAAGTTATTCTCAATTGAGCGAAAGTTTTGCAATATGACTTTACGAATTTCTTGTGAAATTTGTAATTTTTTGTGATTTTGTTTGAATATAGCACGACATTGTATTCTTTACTATTGATGTTTGGCGGTGACTTCGCTCGCGGATTGAATAAATTGCCTAGCATACCCATTTCTAGCTATCAGTCTTTAAACTTTTACATGTATTTGACATTTAATGTGAGTTGGACAGCGCAATATAAATGAAACGTCTTGAATCGTAAAGGATTGAATCCTTTTGACCCAAAAATTAAGCTGGGTGATACGTTCCAAATTAGACTAATTGCGAAATGCATATTACACGTTAAAATTCGGGGGTAATGGTTTGTAGGTGGTACTTCAGTCTGCGTGGTAACGGTGACTCGATGAAAGTATCTCGAATGTAATTCGTATGTACAGCATTTACGTTATAGTGGTTACGTTACAATTTCCAATAGTGATTCGATTCATACGTCATGATCAAATATTAAGGCCATTTAGACCAGAATTTATTGTTTACGGCTCATTTCGAATCAGCGTGATTGTAACATGAATATCGCATGGTGAAATCCAGAGGTGATCGGTGGGATTTGAATCTTCATTTATGTAATAGCAATGCACATCTCTGTGCGCTGCTACGGTTGGATTATCGGTTTGTATTACGAAATGATACTTTTTAATTACATACGCGTAGCATATTCAATACGTAGTTACATTAGTGGAACGATAAATATCGTCTATTTACTCAGCATTTGAGTAAAGATATCAAAGACGTGGTCGATATAATCTATGGCCATTTAGTTGTAATAGAAAAATAAATCATTGAATATATTTAATTACGAGAAAATTTGTAGCTTATGTTTGTAATTAACGTCTGATTTATAAGATTTTAATTTAATAAATGTTTAAACGAATTATGTAAGTAAGTATATATGTATGTATTAATATATATGTAAGGTGCGTTAAAAAATAAGGGGCATATTTGTTTTTTGGAATAAATTTGATTTATTTGTCGATTGAAACTTTTTCTTTGTCCTATTTTTCTTTCAGGATATATTTAGTACACATAAATATCTCTGCAGAGTTATCGGTAGGTTTAGTGTTAATATTGGGGCTGGGAATACGTTCGTGGCTTGCTTTTAGTGAAATTCAACTGGTTTTCTGATAGTGTGAGAATGAATTCATTTGAACCAAATATACTCCAGTATTTTCTACAATGCTTCGCTATTTTTCGGGTAGTCTATCGGGAAAAACGCCACGAACTTTTTCCCAGATCCAATATATTAAATAGAGACGATTAAAATTTTTATTTGAAATATACCTTTTTCACCCAGTATTAAAAAATTAACGGCACTTTTATACATACCACATGTCTTTACATTAACGGATATAAGTGTCTATACGTTTATTTCAAATAAAACTTCAGCACTTCAAAGTATCTACATATATACAAAAAACATTCGAGTACCAGAACATTAATCTTATCCTTTTCCGCATAAATTTACGCAAGACTATGGTAAAACCTGGAATAATTCGGTGCGCATTCTCGCGAAGAGGAATCTTCACGCTTTCCCTAAGCCTATCGTGCCACGGGGAAGGATCTTCGATCACTCCCACCCAGGGGGCGGGATAAAAATTTCCAAAACCTGGTTTTCGAATACGCCTTTTAGTTCGGCGCCGTAAAAAGCTGTCGCGCGAGCGCGTATACGAAATGTCTCCACCCACGTCTTATATTATCCCGACAGAAATACCACGTCGTTCGAGGACTAAATCGTAGTTCCTGCTCCGCCCGGTCAGTGCTGTACGATGTCCTTTTTTATTTATACCAGAGATCTCGCGACGTCTAACGCCTTCTTAGACGTCAGGCCTGTGGGCATCCTTATCCCTTTTTTCTCCTCCTCGGCCGCTCCTGAGAAACAAAGACACAGTACACCCTGTCTTCTGGAATGTTTATTCAAATGAGAGACTTGTAATTCGGGAATTCAACGCCCAGCTCACCGTGCATGTAACCGAATGACGTTTCGTGTTATGCGCCAAGAAATTCCATTCCGGAATTCCATCTCCCTCCGCCCTCTTCCCGACCCTCCTGCTCCCTCGTCCACCCGCCTCCGCGACGTTCTCCTTTTCGCCACTCAGCCTTCTTCTCGGAAGACCTTGTTTCAACGTCGCGCGCTTTTCCCTTGTCTCGTATTCCTCTTACTTTACGCGAAGCTCTTTCCAAAAAGTTCGATGCTCCCAGAACGGGAATTTTTTTTTGGCTCCCGGTTGTTCGATGCGGCGTCGAAGGCACTTGAAGCCGTGCCGCACGATTTGGTTCGCCGACGTATTTCGTACTGCCTTCGTTCCTTGGTGTGTTATACTTTTTCCTCTCGACGGTGTATTTGCTTATATGCATTCTCGTAGAGAACTTTACTTTTCTTGGCGCACGCCGTTACTTTATTCCTTTGGCGTCCATCCGTCGAGAAAGGGTTTTGTCCTGACTGCGATGAAAGTTGACATTTTTTGTAGGGGAGTTGTGATTATTTAGTTTTGTTATCAATTTCTGCGTCGCATATATTTTGGAGGTTTCTTTTGTAGAAGAACGTAGACGAGTTTCTCTATGCCTTGATTTACTTATGTAGAGATGCATGTGGAGATTTTGATGTGAGAAGGGGAAGAATGAATATTTTTGCATTGGGCTGCGTTTTAATTATTTCATTTTAAATGCTTATGGTTTTGGTGGAGTTTAATGCATAGCCATTTGCGTTGGCTAATGTAATGATTTAGTGTGGATGCACGGATGCTCGAGATCTATTAGTTGTATATTTAAGAAGAAATTTCGTACACAAAATGTCAACTGCCTTTTTTTGATATCTAGGTTAAGGTTGATAGTTAGGCAACTTTATCAGCGGCTTGTTTTATAAAACTAAATGCGGTTGACAGGAAATTTCTACAAAGTTACAGCCAGTTACGAATAATTTCCTTGGCAATATTGATTCTGTTTTACCTGAGTACGATGCTTTCGAATCTACGTGAAATTGCAAAATTGGATACCATCGTTATTTATGCTAATATTAAACATTTCCATTTGGTATTATTAAAATATTTACTAAATTATATCATATAAACATTAAATAACAATAGTAACATTATATTCGCGCATTCAGACTGTTTTCATCGTACGTTATTATATAAATAAATAATAAACAAATAATACTATTATCACTGTTATAGCTAACAGAATTCGTGAAAGTTATAGCAATAAAGCATTATTGAAAATCCGAACATCTCACTGATTGAAAAAGGGACCGTCGTTTAGACCCATTATTTTTTATCATAGAATATCGGTTATTTTTTGTTAATATCATTTCTTTTGCAATACCATTTATCCTTTCGACGGTTAATAAATTAATACATACACGAAATAAATTGATAAGTGCGGCTTTCAAACATATTCAAATGCTACATTGTCAGTTCAGTGTTGTAAAGTAATTGCAAAATCTAAAAAGAGAACCTATTTTGTTTTTATATTTCATATATTCACAATGATCAATGGCGTCAGAGCGGAAACTCACTAGATTTGGTTGCAGTTAAATTTTGTAGTATCGCGACTTCGCACATTTTATTTCGTCCTCTGTATCCTAAAGCAAATTATTAGACTGTAACGTGACAGCTCCAAAGATTCTGCCTGTGGCATCGCGCCACGGGAATAAGAAGGAATTTGTTGGGCACATAGTTTTCAAACTCTGTTTTCTACTTGTTCTTTTGCTTGTTAGAAAGTGGATGTGTGCGAGTGACCGATCAGCCGTCCAATGCTTCGGTGAGATAAAGTTTCTTCGAATTTTCCATTCTCTCCGCTCTTCCAATGTCTAATTCCGGGCAAACTTTTAGTACTAACATTACTATCATTATTAAATCGATTATATCATATTTTTCATAAAAACTATTTGCCTTCCTAAGTTACTAAATATTTACGATGTCGTTTCTCGGATGGTGACTTGTTCATTGCACAGTAATATATTGAGTTCGCCTCGTGCATGCTGCATTTTGGCCATTTTCATTATTTTTATGTTCTGCTCTGAGGAATAAACCACAGTTTTACAGATGCCTTACATAATATCTTGGTACATATATCCTACATGGTACGCTATTTCTATTTTATACATAGTGAAATTGTCAAATACAATGAGGGATAAACCCTCTATACAAACGCTTTTATTTTAATAGTTCCGATCGCAAGAAAAACTTCAGGACTTTAACGGGTGAATTATCGGTCTATGAAGGTAAAAAAATAAACGTCTTCTGGCTACGTTACTTGGCGAGCGGCTGTGCCAAGAGGAATATTTAAAGCAAACTTGGAAGATATTTATCGGTTATCGTAAAAAGTGGCATTTACTTATTCGAGGAGATTTGCACTCGATAATTATTCAAAATGTCTGAAGAGTCTTCTGAATTAGGGCGTGTTCGAATTTTTGTTTATCTCCCCGTCTTATGATATAACATTTACCAGCAAATGTCATTGTAAAGAACAGAAAATTTAGTATTACGTTCATTGTGCCTGAAATAAGCGGGGGAGTGCGAACAAAATCTAACGATTGTATCTTTTTTTTCGTTTTTTAAATTTCGTTTTATAATTTCGTTTTTTTTTAGAAAAACTATTTTATAATTTCATAAACAAATAATGGTGAAGAAATTACAATCCGTAGCAAAAAGTTTTTGATTAACTGGTATAATACGAATCTTACTAAAAATGCTTATACGTTAGATCAATAGAATGGTACATAAGATTAAGAAACATGAAGAAGTTGACTAATGTCATATAAAGTATACAATAACGAAGTAAGACAAGCTTTTTTTATTGTTACAAGAAGAAGAGCGGAAAACAATGACAAGGCGTATGATCATTTCAAGCCCGCAAAAATTGTATACAATTACAAATGAAAATAAATATAAATAATAGATAAAAACATATAATGAATAAGACAGCTAATATTTCTGCTTGGACTATAATCATAATTACAAGACTGATTGGATATTATATAACAAAGTTGTCTCAGTTAGTTGGATCGGAATTATCCAAAACCGTCTATGCTTTATTTTACGTTATTTTGCTCTATTTGCTTGGTGCGTCTAGTCAATCGACACACATTTTTTAAATACATTTTGTCCTCGAGTAAAATATTTAAACTTCTCTGTTGTGTTGGCTACATGGCCGATTCCCATTGGGATTGAAGCGCAGCTAAAAGTGGGTCAAAGTAGACGGAGAACCCAGGAAGATAGCAGTCGCAACGAACTGTCGTGACAACATGAGAATCAAGGAAGTTTGTCCGCAACGTTCCGTCGAATTTCAAAAGCAGATGGTATTGATATCTCCGGTGAATCGACATACTTTAAATATGGTGATATGGTTTAAACCAATGCCGATCCTCCGTGATGCTACATATGCTGAACATGGCTCGATCGCACCTTGTGGATATATCTAGTAAGCTATCAGAAAATAAAAACTTTTTTCTCTGGAGTTGCATGATTCCTGAATATATAGAAAAATTTCTTCCTTAGTTTCATTGCATCCTTCTGTATCCCTGTTTTTAAGTTGTCGAATATTTCTTGCGCGTAACTGGTAGACAATAATTTTTATTGAGCCTAATAAAAAAAGAGTTTGTGTTATTTATGGTGACTTAATATTCATTTGCCAGGAAATTTTCTATTTAAAAATAGAAATAATAATTAATACATCTCTGCGGTGAGCAAGTTTTGTTCAATTTTGTATGACCAGAATTTTTTGTGAATTTTCATATCCTGATTACGTTAGATATAATTTTTTTTATTTTTTTAAACAACATAAAAACAAATATAAATAATTAAACTAGACTAGCGGAAAGTCATTGTTTAATTTATAGCGATTCACGGATTGCAGAATACAGTACAAAATATAAGTACGTGGATGATATTGCTAGGTGTATGAGGTGTATGAGGTGTATGATTGCTAGGTGTATGATCTTTCGAGATTGACTAATTCCTGACATCGATGCCGTGTAGTAACCATACATGTAAACCAATAAACTCTGAATTATTTTTCTTCTAGGTACGTAAATTAATATGGTACCTCTTTAAAAAAAATTATATCTTCATTTATCAAAAAATTAGATACATTTTTAGAAAAATCCTTTACTTTTTTTTAATGAGTTTATCGCGTATTTCAGATAATGCAAAATGGAAGAATATCATTTAAATTGGTGAGAAAATTATAATTCGCATAATACAAAAGAACAAAATTATATTGTATATTTGATACTTCTACCTTTCATGAATGTACCTTTATAAAATCTTTTCGATCGTTCACTGTTTACTTGTAAGTATAATTTTAATGCGAGTTGTTACGTGAGTCGGTTGGTACAATATATACGACACTTTTTTGAATTGCAAAAAGTTCATGCAGGTTTCTCTGGTGCACAGTTCTGAATAAAGTCTGAGGTACTCTTTGTTGCTTCAGAGTTTGGTAGAAATCGATAAATCACGGTTCTTGCAAACTCTAGGCTTTTTTTTTATAACAAATGTCTACGATATTATTTTATATGTAGTACGATGCTCCGTTTTTCGCCAAAAATGTTTTACCATATCTGTGCATATCTAATAATAAGCTTTTGTATACACTATAATTTTTATAAGAAAAAACTGGAATGCAAAATACATAGTTAAAATAAACCCACGATCGATGCTCATCAATAAATTACAGGCGAAATGCATACTTTTGAATAAAATTCCATAAATCTTTAAAGATCCGGTGTCATAAATAATTTGATGATGCAGTTTTAAAATGGATTTAAAAATTAAATTTTTCATGTCGTGACGATTTGTCTTTATAAGATATATAAACATGATACTTGAGACTCTAGGGAAAATAGACTTGAAATTTTCTCGGCAGGCTCCAAATATTATACTCCCTTTTTCTTGGCAATTAACGTGCATCATTAGTTGAGATTCCGCGTTGAGCTTAACTTGACACCGTATTCTCTAATGCGCGCCTAACGGGTATTTTTAGATGCGCGTATTATACACTCAGAATTCGGCCTGCACGAGACTAATGTGGGTTTTAAGAGCTGTGAACTAAATAAATTTAGAAATTTGTTGGTACTCTGCAAGCAATCATATTTGCTCCCGATGAAACTATGCTGACAATGAAGAGAGTATTATATCCAAGCATATTTAACGATAATGTACTGTAGTTTTTGCGGTTTCCTGGTAATATGATATATAGTGTTATGATACGACGCTCGAAAGCCTAGATAAAAAAGATTTTAAACCCACCTTTTGGAGTAAAACGCTTTAAAAATCTCAAGAACTATTTCTTTCTCACAGGAATTTTCGTCAATTATGTTCAAAAGAATGAATTCGAAGAACTTCAGTATTCGTAGCCCTTGAATGAATATGATTAAATCTGAGAAATAATATATCACAAGTATGATATACTTATGTATACCTACTACATAGTAGGTGCGTATTTTTAATACTCCTTTCGTTTAAATGTACGCCAGGAAGTAAAGCCGGATAAAAAACCCAAGTGTGCTATACACGTTATATCTTGAACATCGCAAAATATTTCTTTAACAAGAACATCAAAGTGTGGTATTATATTTGCAGATTAATATCGTCCATGGCAACGGTACCACTGTATCCTATGTAATTTTACAAATTGGGATAAACGTCTCGTTCTAAATCAAGGGCGTTTCGCTTCACGTTCTTTAAATCTGTTTTACGGCGATGTAGGGGCATGAAATATATTTACGTTTCATTTTATTACTCTACAGCATGTATCCAGCTTCGCGTGGGTCGCGGTACATTACTGGCGCACGAGTGACAGATGTCGTAAAAGCAATAAACGAAAGATCGGCACTCGAGCGGAGTAAAAATCAGGAAAAATAGTCGCCTATAAAATACGACATTGCATGCGATTGAATGAATGCTCGAGGGCAAATATGACGCTTCGCGTTTAGATAAATCCCACCGCTTTTTCACGTTTCTGCAAATAAATAATTTCCCAAAGACGAGTTTCCCGGTTGCTGGGGAAACGAAAGACGAGGATGAGGAGAAAGAAGCACGTAAAGCTCTAAAAGAGGCTACACTGCGTATGCACGAAACATACTCAAGGACGCTTTACCATAAACGATCGTCTTACCATAAACGTCAATTCTTAATGTGTATGTTAGGGGTATGTCTTCTCGGTCGTGCTGCTTGAAGGTAAGTTGGAAGAAACTCTACTACATTTTATCTCTGCGATATTATTTCTGTTCGTTTGTTATTTGCATCGTGCAAGCCATTACGAAGAAAAATTCAAACTTAATGTGTCTCGCATTCTAATTTTCTACATAGAAGTTCGACCTCGTTGTTTACTTGATTTTTGGCACTCATTACTTAATTATAGTTAGTGTTTGAATTAAGATTTATTGTTCAGTGTTCACGATGTAATATATGCCATGTGATCTAATTCGCGTGGAAGATTCTGCATAGCAAAGTATTCGGTGTAAAATTTTATACTGAAATAGTGCAAAATTGTAAAAATGACGATTGTATAAATAATTGAGAAGTGTTTGTATATATTGATATGGAATATTCATTTACAGCGCACAATGTGATTTTTGTGCTGGTGTTTAAGTAGTTATAATTTGTTGTAGTTATCAAACGGTTCTCCTAAAAACTTAAGTTTCTTAAGCAAATTTTGCTAAGTTGCTTTTCATACTGAAATTAAAAATTATAGTTTTATACATTTTAATGTACTGCTTTAATGTTGAGTCTTTGACAGCATTACATTTACTCATAACTTTCTTGCGAAGCTTTGATATTTCTGTTTCTTTAATGCCGCATAATAATATACTGTCACCGCCAAATAGATTTTCTAGTAAACCACGTACTCTTGTATTTACGGGCGTACCTATAATAATATACTGTTACAACCAATGAGGGTTTATGATGTACTGCAAATTGTTATGATTTACAGCGATAAAAGGTACGCAAATGAAATTCAAACATTTTCCAAAGAGATAGCGATAAATAACCGAAAACTTGATACGCTTTATCTTACATTACTAGTACATTTTTTAAATGTATTTCTGTATTCTATCATATTCAGGTAAAGACTATCCTAAGATTATTGCAAAGCGGTAGTTGTACACATTTCATAGTATATAAGCTGTAAATTATTATATTAAAGTTTTCTAATTACACAGAATATTCTTATTGTAAAATATGTAAACATTTGCGGATGATCATTGAGACATCGCCTCAATTTGTCATTCGATAAAATGAAAGAGCGTATTACTTTGTAAGTGCTCCTGTGTAGTCTGCTTGGAGCCAAGAAAAGGAGAAAATAAAGGTTGAAATTTTTAAAGAATGCTGGTCATTCTTCCATAGTTACTATTACATTTCCATAGTCACATTTTTCGTTTCTTTCGTTGATTTGTTCTAATTTCAATGCTACTGTTCTTCTCACTTGACTCTAACGCAATTCTTATAACATGTAATTAATCAATTTTTTACTATCTGTTTTTTATTTCGCTTAATTTTTTTGCGAGACATACGTAGTTTTACTTGTCTACCATAACCGGTCATTTGATAGGTTCTAGAATGAATAGACACCTCTATATATAAATAAAACAAGTAATCGATAAGATTACTGTTAGGATATGGTCAGAATGTCAAAATCTGGAAGAAATATCGATAAGAGAGGACTACATATAGAGTGACCCAGAGAGACATAGCTATTTTGTACGTTAAATATCATTAACACGAAATCTACCGTGGCGGTAAACATGATCGATTAGTCATTTCTGTTGAAAATTATAGGACTTTTAGTCTGGCTATTTTCTGAAAATGATCATATTTCTGTTATAATGTGCGGATCAATATGTTAATCTTTTGGTATTTTTCCTTCCCGCCCTATTTTTTTTAGGATAAATATAGTACACCTAAATAAGCCTGCAGAGTGGTTGGTGGGTTAAATGTTAAAATACAAATCACTGAGTGTCTGTCGTTTACCCAATATCAGGAATATAGACACGGTCTACTGTGACTAACGACGATTTGGCATCCGACGATCGATTTTTTTCCTCGGCGTGGTCGAAGGAACGCCGTGAAGTAGCGGAACGGGTCCTGAAGGAAAATAAAAGGGAACAGAGGGAACGAAGGAGAGCAGACGAGCGGCCGGTGGTCGTATTTCCCGAGGAGAGGTCAGAGACACGCAAGGATAATGCTACGGAGAACAATTTGGCACTGTAATCCCGAGGAGAGAAAGAAACCCGGTTCATGCTCGGTGTACGCGTATAAACCCTTTCGCTCGTGAGTCTACGCTTTATAGCGGAGTGTAACATCCTTCACTTTGTTGTATCGAGCCAATTTTTGGACCTTTCAATAGGGTCATTTGAGAATATCGTATATATCGCACTGCAAACAAACGTTTATCAGAATAAACGCATTTGTTTCATCTTATAGTATTGCATAAGTTTTAAATCAAGAATACGCAGATGTTTATTAAAACGATATTACTTTTTGGAGTGTGCGCATTCTATGTTGTATGATTATAGTTACTTTTCGTAATGATGGTAGAGGAAGGCTTATTACAACGGATTCGCGAAAAAATTGCTAACTTAGATGATTACTCGTGCCAAATTCCGCAAAGTAATTTAGAACTTTTTCGATGTCAAATACAAATCATCATGAAAATTTTGAAGTCATTGCGCGCATCTTTTGGCGGAGGAGATGCAGTAATTCAGTTGGACCAAAAGTGGGTCGATGTTGACGGATCCGCGAAGCAAACGGATCATCATTCCAGTCGAATCTTTGATCATTATTTAGGACTTTTCTAACACGTTTACACCTAACACAGACCTTGCGTAATCGGGCATTGTATTAGTAGTAGCAGTAGAGCATTGACCGCACCAAGTCCGTGTCATGGTAATATGTTTGCTTCTAGGTTCAGTTATGCGTCGGCACGGCGGATGAGTGGTTGTATTCACATAGACTCCTCACGGTCGAAAACTCGATCGTCTGCAAATTTTCGTGCGTCGTCCATAGAAAACTCTCCACAGTTTTGAGCTTTGACGTATTCTTCATGCCCACAATTTACAATTGCATACTTTTCAACGAGTAAAACGAAACATTAAGCTAATTGAGGCAGTACTACATTAACGTCTTATAAACTACCCACTTAATTTCTTTCCAACTTTACACAACGACTCTGAGCATGTTGCCAAGCATAATTACCTTAATTATCCACACTCACGTACATAGTAGCAAAGTCACTTGCATCGTTGGCTTAGACTTTGAGCGTTTTGTATCAAGCACCGGAAAACCATCATTATCAGCACACTAGGTGCGTATAAACCAGAACGTTGGCGGTAAACGTGCAAACATCGAGCATAAAACATCCTGGAAACCTCAAAGTCCCTTCCCGCCTTGTTTTGCGGAGGAATCGCGGTAATCCTGGTACGATGGAGATAGGTCGATTCCAGCGGATCCGCGAGGAAAATTCATAACCGGGGATGATCAGGCCCGGTCGAGTCCCATGAAATAAATTCCTCTTTATCCACCGGACGACCTCTGGCGGATCGATGAATATCGAGAGGCGGAGAGGCGAAGGAGATGCAGGAGGATGGAGAAGGAAGCACGAGAGGAGACTAGCGGGTGGCATCTCCCGGCAAGGTACAGAGGAGGAGGGGGGAGGGAGGGGGAGAGGTGGGGGGAGATACACCGTGGAGAGCAGTTTGGCCCTGTAATTACCTGGCAAACACAGGGGACCGTGGATAGGGGGAGGCACGGAGGGAGGGAAGAAACCAGCGCGAAGAACCCTATAATCTCGGTGGGACCGCCCCTTGTTTGCTTGTATAATTACCCCGTGGCCCTCCTTCGATGGGGTCCCGACGGGCCCCGGTTCCAATCCGTTCGGCCGTTCGTCATTTCGTTCGTTCCGTGCCCGGCCATAATGCCGATATCATTACCTAATGCACCGCGCATGCATTCGCTGCATGTGCATGGCCCACGGCCTCACGATATCCCGGCCTCTCTCCTCTCCCTTCCACCTGTGCGCGGCCGCCTTATCCGTCCTTCTCTCCCATCACGCCCTCCCCCAAGCCCCCGCGCGCCGCTTCGATCCATCCTACTTGCTCGACGATTTCTCAGGATTGACGTAATTGGCTTATTTGCATTGTTCCGTCTGTGCCTTTCACCCTGGGATGCGCTGTGCGGATCGTCGGATGCCGGGAGAAGACCTCGAAGTATTGCGCCGCCTGGGCAGAAAAACTGCGCTCTCTGCATTCGCAGGTAGAGAGCGTGCATACTGATGGGTGATAGGAGCCTCTCCATTTTTCGTGTTCCTACGGGTTCGACTATTGTACATGCATATGGACGTAGCGAGACAGCGATAAAGGTGGAGTTGCCAAATGATTGGGCATAAATGAGTTTTTTTTTTTTTTGATCCTACGAAGGATATGGGTGAATCCTTGGGGGTACGTGGACGAGGGAGCTGTGAGATAATACGAAAGGCGTGTGACTTTTGCGTGTATTCTGTACGGCGATGTGGTCGTCGATTGTATTTGTATCATCGCAGAGATGGATACTTTTCTGAATGCTGGATCATCATCGTAGATTATGACGCTTGTCTCGTTTTCGAATGTATTATTACGTATAATTATGATTACAAATGCTTAAAATTCTTTCGGAATACATGGTGGATGTGACGTAACAATAATAGTTACAAATGTACGATTACAGAGGATGCAAAACTGACTTTTTGACAACAGTACTTTTTGATTTATTGTTGTGTTTTGATTTTTAAAAGATAAAGCATCTCGTGGAACATTTGCAATATGTTATGTATAGTAGGTTATATAAATATATAAATATAAATATAAATATAAATAAATGCAATAATAAGTAGATACGTCTAGAATCGGTTTAAATAATCTTAATGAGCATGACTACATAGACTTACTGCCCGTATAGTTACGTAACAATAGCTATGTAGGTTAGCTTACAAAATACGATCGTTTTGTTTATCCACGCGCTTTTTGTTATGCGGAAATGAAATAAATGGAGTAAATAATAATTAGGTAGTTTGGAAAAAGTAAAGTAATGTACTTACCACATATTGGTCTCTATAGGAGTCTCTATACTTCCTAATACACGATCTTTACTTATGCAACGATTTGGATTTCGATGTGGATAAGGGAGGATTGAATATCGCTCACTACCTTTCAACTTTTTTCACGTGGCACATTTCCACATACATTTTTTATTCAATGGTACAAAATTCGCTACAAACGATAGTCCATTAACTAACTAACAGGTACCGTTAACGTCCAAAGTTAAATAAAGAAACAAGCAGGTGTTAGGAATTATCGGATATTCGAAAAAAGATCGTTGACACTTCAACAGCCGGCTTAGTGCCTCTGTACATCCGCCAGGCATTTATTGACGTAGCGCCATCTGAAAATAAGCGTTCGAGCTGGAAAAAAATATATATATACATGAATCAGCTGCGTTCCCACTGCGTCGGCCGTGTCAAACTTAAAGCAAAAGTCATAAAACATCTTCCCTTTCTCAGGCCCCTAATAGTCCTGTGGATTATCTCCCCGCGGTACTTCACCGCTTTTAGAGTACATCCGCGGCCTTTTCTTGTCTTCTTCTGTATAAATTAGTGCCCCTTAATCCGCGTAACTACGGGCAAAAACCTTCACGGGAGGAATTAGAGGCTCTGGGCCGTCTGCCTGAATATCCAGGATTAACGCAGCGACGTTGTTCTGTTTTTGGGAAGCGTTTCTTAGATGCGAGACGAGAATATTTTTGTATCGGTGTTGCAGCATATTTTGGTTAAGAAATACGCACCTGCTAACAAAGTAAAACGTATCTGAAAATCATGGAAGGATACTGATGAATGTAAAGGCGAAACATTAATGTAATGATATTGCTGTGCGTTTGAAAAACTTGTTGGATACTCATGAAGCTTAATGCTGAAGATTCTGAAAACAATGCCGTAATTTGGCTTATGGATAAAATGCTTTATTATATTTTGAATAACGGTATACAAATATTTTTCCATTAACGTAATAGTTTATCCCGATCAAGAAGGATGGATGTGATAATAAAGTAAAGCGTATTTCGTGATCTATACATGTGCTCTATACATTGCATTGCGATATTGATTATTCCTAAAATTTATGTTGTTGTTTGAAAACTTACTTACTGAAGCGAGAGAGACTTTAAAAGAGAAGCTGTTGCATTGCATCTTGCAAATATATGTGGATCCATTAGTGAAAGTGAAAAATATATCCGAATATAGCAAGCATTCGTTTTTACTACCTTGTTTTATACCGCCTATCATCTTTATGCCTACAAGCAAACCTAGCGCCAACCTTTCTATGAAGTTCTTTTATATCTACGTACAAAACAACTACTTATAGCTCGTCTCAAAATTATTGTATATATTTGTCCCTTCGTGTATGTACGCATGCGCTCGTATGTTTATGCACGAACACAAGTACACGCATATATATTGCACCCATATTAAAAATACGTGGAGTTTTGAACTTTGACACATTTTTCATGTCCACATTTTACGATCGCCCAGTTTCCATTGAATAAAACAAAACATTACTAATTGACCTAGTATTCCATTAACGTTTTATAAACTACCAACTCAATTTCTTTCTAACTTTACACAACTACTTTGAGCATATTGCTATCTATAATTAACTTAATTATCCATACTCACATACATAATAACAAAATTACTTGCATCGTTGGCTTGGATTTTGAGCGTTTTCTGCGTTAGAACAGCGTATCAAGTGTCTGAAAAATATATTTATCAGCACACTAGGTGCATATAGACCAAAACGTTGGCGGTAAACGTGCCAACATTAAGTATAAAACATCCTAGAAACTTCAAAGCCCCTCCACGCGCTGTTTTGTTGAGGGTCCGCTCGTCTCAAAATTACTATACATATTTCTCCCTTCGCGTATGCGCGCATGCGCTCGTATGTGTGCATGCAAACACACGTGCACGCACATGCACTGCACCCATATTGAAAATACGAGGACGGAGGGGGACAAAGAGCCAAAGCTGACCGAAATTGGATGCTCATCGATTTGAGCCATTTCGATGACACATCGCAAATCCGTCGTTTGGATTGCTTCGATAACCCGCAGTCGATCGTATGTCAACATCGCCAAAGATCATAAGTCACGTTTGCAAATGCAGAAATGCTAAGGTCTCCTAAGCAAAAAAGCAGCGTCAAGAATGCACTGAACGGCAAATGTGCAAAAGAGCCGCGCAGCAAGAAGCATTCGCGAACACGAGCCCAGAATGGGCTCAACGGAGCATGGCCGCCCGAAAGCAACCTGCAGACCCGGATAATCTTACGGCAGCACCGGTGTGGCACGATCGTGAGACGTTCAACACGCGAGGATCCGACAAAAAACCAGCAGGAACAGCACGAGAGCCTTAAACCCCGGCAAGAATTTACACTCTCTTTATTTTCGTTCTGCACTTTGCGAATGAACCGTCAAGCTCCACCGTTCTGACGTTCCGAAAGCAATGCCTGCAAACCACTCCGTGCGATCGTTTTATACAGGGTGCTTCGTGAAATCCTATTGCACATTCCTAGAGTCCGCGGAGGTGTATCGATGGATGACATGTTGTTCGAGGATGTTATCTGCGAAAACGTATTTTTTGCGCGTTATGAAAACGAAATGAGTATGTGTAAAATTGTTGCCAGTTGATAACGATTTATTTTCAAATTGGTACTAAATTGGCGTGTTTTTATATATTGATAAAGTGTTTTCTTGAATTCAAATCCTTCGTAATGCGGATTAATTCGGATAAAGATTGGCGCAATTTAATCGACCTATCACCGCTGTTCTAGTAAGAAGGCGGTTTAATGTTTTTTCTGAAAGCCAAACGTTAAAAAAAAATATTCTTCCTTTCCATTCTTCCGCTTTTAGATATTACGATAAAATACAAATTTACGATGACGAGGCTGATTTTGAAGGCTAGTGTTTTACATGTCATAATTATATGGAAGCCAGTAATTTTTTTGGTAAAAAAATCCCAGGTAGCTATTCAAAACAAAGAAAATGTGCCTTTGGTTACTGTAATGTTGTACATTGCATGTGTAATGTGAAATAATTACAATCTATTGATGCAATAAAATAACGTTGAACTGAAAATCTTATCCAATTACATCGTTTTCCTATATTAAATATACATATTCACGTTTATTCAGATACACAATCGTATGTTCTGATATAATATTTTGAAACAAAAAAGTACTTAAAATCGGTATTTTTCTAGTCTTGGCGATTGTTATACAATATTTTTGAGTATTGTCCACACCAGATTAGAATTTGTTTAGAGTTTCTCATACCGCCTTCATTCCAGGCTATTATTAAACGCCCGTGCAGCTTTGTCCAATATAATTTGCAAGTTAAGTGTGTTCTCGTTTAAGCAATAGCGAGTTAGTTATTGAATTTGCTGTTCAGTGATTCGGTATTTGGTTTCACATAATTGCGTTCCACAAGCCCTTACAGCTCCTGTTACCGGGTAGAGGCAATGATTTAGTCAAGTGGCATGGAAATATGTTAAATCATTTGGTTACACCATTATTAGCATTTTTTTAATGAGGCTTTATTTTATGCATTATAAGTTTTAGCAACGCGTTCGTATAAGATGCCTTAATTATTCTACCTGCTCGTACAATCTAATCAGTTCTTGTTTTAGTCTTGATAACAGTTAACGAAGGCTATTAGATTCCAATTAACGAGCGTATGTAAAAATTTATTTATTACATACCGAAAAGGGGGAATAATATTACGCAGTTTTATTTGTATTAATTAGAGTTGTTGTTCTTTGTTGTTGACGTTGAAATTGTTTATCTCGTCATAGTGTAAACTCTTGTAATACATATGGCTAGTTCTGTAAGTTATGTTGGCATTTTCCATCTCACAAATATAAAGAAAAATGTAATGTAATGCGTAAATTATACTACTACGTGAATGCTATCTCAACAGAAAATTGTAGTATAATAGTACCAATTACATGGGTGTCAGCTGTAGAGAATTTCAGCATCTGCAAGCTTTCACATAGATACCAGTGCAGTTTTGAAGTTTACAGTTATTACGCGTTTCAACGTAACATGCTTAATATTCAACGTGCATAAACTACAAGTTTCGTACAAAGTTTCAACGTATATACGTAATCGCAGCCAATTTATTATGTCAGAATTATTTTTCTTTTTTTTGGTTTTGAGTCTCTTCTCTTCTGTGGAATTTGTTGATGTGTTGAGTATGTACAGAAACAACTCTGTTACGTGATGGCTGCCTTATAAGTCGTGTTGTTTCTTTATGAGAGGCGCATTAACAGAATTAATAAATTAAATTAACTACAGTAACTATAAACTATACGAAGGAAAGTGGTTATCCAAGTTCCATAAAAAAATCGTGTTAAAAAGAAAAAGAAGCGATAAAGAAAAAAGGAATTTCGTTATTTGATCATATGTCAGGTATTAAATACAGAGTATCGCTATTTTGCATTAATTTAACTCGATGCATTTAATCCTTCCATTTCTGAAAATAACCACGGACATCCATTATTGCGCACATGCTATATTCCACAGATGACTTCGGTCACTTATGAAAATTTCCCATTGATTCGCATCGACTTTAGTCGAGCATGGCATAGTTCGATGTATTCAGAAACCTGTGCGAATAATAATATGAGGCGCGGCTATTCCATGCAGCTAAAGCGTACATGCGGCTAACTCTACTGTATCAAAAGGGTTAATCCATGGCGACTTCAAATAGGTGTTCTATTCACGTGCTTTATTCTAAGCGGACTATTGTCTAATTGTATTTGCATGGATTATTCTAAATCAAAATGCTACGCATCGATAGTCATGTAATCCATTGCTTCTATTTAATTATCCTCTTTAGAAGAGATTAAAGTATGGTCAAAGTATTGAAATCCAAAAAGAAAATGTTGCTTAACTCGCTATAACGCATCGTTACTTTTAAATAAAGTTCTTGAGATTCGCAGATGAGTTTGAGTG
The DNA here is from genome assembly GCA_038496175.1 of Ampulex compressa. Classification (NCBI taxonomy): domain Eukaryota; kingdom Metazoa; phylum Arthropoda; class Insecta; order Hymenoptera; family Ampulicidae; genus Ampulex; species Ampulex compressa. The sequence continues at coordinate 34,040 of JBCFXI010001387.1, read as the reverse complement.
ATTATTGTTTGTATTCGAATATTTTCTTTTAACATATATAGGATTATATAGAAAGGAAGAATAGAGTATTGTCCGAGTGCCAAAATATAAAAAACTCATGTTTTTTCCTGTGCTTCCATTTGCTCGTTGACGTAATCTGACTTAAATATCCGTTATAGAGGGTTTATCATCGAAATCGCCGATCATCTAAATCAGCGTTTTTTAACCTATGGGATGAAACTTAATATTGGATCGCTTACCATATTTGATAAGTTTTAGAATGCACTCAAGATGAAATATTCTTGCAATAATAATATACTCTTTTACAACTCATCCAAAGCCAACATTTTCATTAATAATATCTAATATTAGTACCAATATTATAGTTTGTATTATTAATTTATTATTGTTTCATGACACTATTCAGACAGTTTGCGTGAATTGTATTAGACATTAACAAGCAGCTAATTCTCACATTTCTTAAGAATTTAAAAAAATTCTCTGGTAGTATGAGAATTAACTGCTCGTTAGTGACCAACATAATTCACGCCAGTTGTCTTAAAATGAATTTTTTTTCGTACGTATTATTTTGTTCATATTGTCTCTTTCGCGAAACCAAAATCGTTACTTTAAATTGGGTCGAGGTTCGGAACAGTTAAGAGACGCTGATCTAAACGGAATGTATGCCGCGGACCACGCGATGGAAGACGAGGCACCGAACATGTTAATCCGCGTGAGTACACGTACAATGCCGTCTTGGAGAGGGGGTTGGCCAAGGAAAACACAAGAAAGAATCACTTCCCGACGCGCCTGGTTGGATATCCGTGGGATTAGTGTGGCGACGTTGTTCCAAGTTCGGGACATGTTTGGAGGACGGCGGGGTTCTGCGTGGGCGTATGGCGAAAAGCCAGAGGCAGACAGCTACTTCGTTTTCTCCGATGCGAGGAGACAAATCGCTGTATATACAGGGTGCAGTGAAATCGCTGGTAATTCCTCGGCAGCCGATTGGACTCGTTGAAAGAAGCGAGAAAGAAAGCAAATAAACGCGTAAAAATATTTATTTAATTGTGACATGTTGTATTGCATTGTAAAAGTAATATATTGCACGCCGTATGTTATATTAATTTGAGTATTGTTAGACGTATAAAGTGATGCTGGATAAAGTGCTATGGTGTCCGCATATTGTCAGAATGGCAGTAACTTTGAAAATTGCATTTTTTTTTAACGGAATGAATTTGATTTTGTCGACAGAAGGGGGCCTAAATGCTATGAAACTTTATGTATAATGTACGTCCATCGTTATGTTTTATTCACTTTGATCGAATAATATCATAAATATATTTGTATGGAAAAAAGCGGATATTCAGCGTGCAATGACGGAAATGTTCGTAGCTCATTGAATAAACAACATGGGTCATCCTAAATAGTTATATGGCAAGTGCTCTGCGTTTTCAAAGGGCGAATAATTATTCAAAGGTTCGTTCACCAAAGTAAAATATTGAAATTTTCAATTTTCAGATAAACATTTATTAACCTCATGACACGGAAACGCGAATTAATTTGTGCAAGGCTTTATTTTGAATTACCATAATGCACGTATGAATTAATTTAAACCTGAAAAATAATTATTCTCAGATTATTTATGTGCACGTATTTAATGAGTACAACCGCCAGGCCAACTGCTCCTGCAAAATTATTAGTTCCGTTCACTTTTTTAACATTGATGTAACGATAAAAGCAATATTTCATGAGTCCGTTATTATAGACTTAATAGTAGTATTCATCGTATACTATTTACTTTGTCTCTTCGATGTAGTTTCCAATTAATTTTCGTAATTATATTTGACGAAGCACGCGTTAAATGCTTAAAGACTTCATTGCAACTAATATCATTATACGTACAAAGCTTTTCAATGTAACAACTTTAATCATTATATGCTTTGTCTCCATAATTATTTACACTGTAACAATCAAATGCGTTATATTCACAAAGTTGTCCTTAAATAACCAAGTTTATACCAGATTCATTCTCCTTTCGTTGCATATCATAAATACAACCACGTTGAAATCGGAGCAATTATTTACCTCACAATTTACGCGCGCCATCCTCAATAAATAAATGTATTATATATTTATATTATAACATTATATTACAACAATAAATATGTTATACTTTAATAAATACGAGACTTGTCATGTAGCACTAAATCCAATAACAGCACTAGATTTCTAAAATACAGTAATAAACGAATAATGAAAAGAACCGTTTGGAAAAAATTTCCGCAATATCCGCAAACATGCTGGGCAGTTTTTGACGGGAGAGCGTCGCATAATTCCTTTACACCCCGTATATTGCGTCTGCGAGTCACGTCGGTGCGTGCACACGTACACGCGCATCGCACGTGGCGGCACTAACACGAAGAAATCCTGGCCGGCATTCGGGGGATATGTAAGATTCCAGCCGCCCACGTCACGACAAATTGTTGCTCAGCTGATCGACCGACCCTCCGCCCGGCCGAACTTTAAATCTTTTCGGCCGGACGCACGGAGATAGTCGATACACATTTGTATTGGGCACCTACGAAGGAGGCAACGGCAATGATTCACGCCACACGAGGCCGAGTATAATGACAGTCTGGTAGCAAATTACTAGCCACGGACAGGTTCAAATGATTCATTCGTGATTGCGATGCCACCCGTGCGCCGACTGTTAGAATATGATTAGCCGGTTTGACACATCGCAGGGACCAATCGAGGGCCGATCTTCCGCAGCTCGGGGCAAAAATGATTTTCACCACCCTTTATAGAGCCTGTGCGCTTCATATTAACCTTCTTGTATCTGAAATTTGTTTTTTTTCTTGCACTTGTAAATGAAATTCACCCTCTTGCGGCTTAAGTCCTTTGATAATATAAAAGTGTTCGATGTAAAGTTATACCAATGGGAAAATTGTATTGCATATCTGTAATGGTATTGGGTGTGCAACTTTACTTTCGCCAGTTTTTTTCCGAACTAAGGGCTTTGTTGTAAAAAACTGGTTATATATTTGTGATTCAAAGTATTGTCCGTCGTTGGCAACAGCGGAAGCAAGCTTGTATACCTAATGCTTGAGTATCGGACAATATAAAATAACATAAAATTATATCAATTGCCTATTCAACATAGAAACTATTTATATGCATACGCACATACTGTATACAGAAATTGATTTGTAATGGTTCTTCTGCTGCTATTTTTTTTGGATCGACCTCATACACTTCGTTTTACGTGTCTGTGAGTGTCTAGGTAAATCACACATTATTTAGAAAAACTGTTGCTTAGAGTATCGTATTTTGTCATTTTTGGATCATTATAGCATCACAACATACGAGATACTATAATCTTTTTCCTTATTTGTGACGCGTCTTGTACTCTTGATATTACAAATATGTTAGTTTCGAGTGTATCATGAATATGCTAAATCAAAAAGCAAATTAATGTGATTTCGTCAGAGAATTTCAAGCGTGGATGTAGAATGTGACGATAGTTTATCATTTTTCAAGTAACAAAAGAGCGGCGTGTAATACGAAAATTGGCGCTATTACCGGCAAATTCTGCACTGTTGCTCTGACAATAAAAATTTACGAAATTACGAGCGGGGCGTAATCTCGGTGGAAGGATAGAAAGTTAATTCTATTATCGTACCGCACGCAATCTTTAACGTGGGTCTATCGTAATGATATTTTACGGATCAATTTGAATTTGCCTCATGGCGCATGACGAAATTTAAAATACATTATTACAGATCGTCGACATACACTTTCATGTCGAAATTCGATTACAAATACAAGTTAGACATATAAACATATAGTAAAACGGAATTATTCCCAATATTGCATCGATAGGATCGAAATAATCGATAAGCTTATAATTGCAATCATTGATTAAAAGCTTATCAGTTTGATAACAACACACCACGGGCATACTAATATTAGTAGGATAAATATTGATAACAAAAAATTAATCATCGTCATGATGCTGTTCTAAGCGTTGCTAATCAACAACCAAATGAACGAAATTTTGGTTATTATATCAGATTATACAATGTTCTCCCAAGTTTTGACTGATAATATAAATATCGTACATTAAATAATCGAATCAGAAATAATGTACGTTAGTTGTATCAAAATATTTTCAATTCTATATATTAAAGCTGCAAAAATTAACATTGCATTCAGCATGCTACTATTGTACGTAGTCCATACATTTTACAGATACCTTGCAGTCTACTGCCGTGTCGTGACTTTCTTGCAGAATAAATTACGAGAGAAGGGTATAAGTAGTCTGCGCCACAAATAGAAATTTGCCCACGTTTAATTCCCCAACGTCAATGTCAATTACATACTCAATTGTCGTTTTCATTCGGATATTCGCCCTCGTCCTTGGAGCCTTCGATCGAAGTGGTTCCTCAAACTTGCCGCCTTTTTTATATCCCACATTTCTGACCCAAAAAGCGTATCCTTGGATGAAGCAGTGGTATCTGATGTGCGAAGCAACGAGAGCAGTCTCTATCAGCCTGTGATGGGGTTCATAAAGTGCAACCAATACGGTGCAGTACTTCTTGGAGCGTAGTGCCGAGAGCCAGCAACCTTTTGAAGTTCCTTTGCCAAAAACCGAACAGCGGCTCGTCATTGATTTAATGGCCGTACCTTCAACGTTAAGCATGGCGTCAGAAGGCAGCCTTCTAGTCGACTTCTTCTCTCATAGCTTGAAGCCTGGCTCGTCCAATAAATGACTTCTGTGCAACCGCCATCGTTCCTTTACGACTTTCACAGAGACCAGTCTCTTTAAGGTTGCACTGAACAACCACGTCAAAGTTTCGAGGTGGTATCGAGCTTTGTGCCAGCGAGTATAAATCGCCATATCCACGACATGGATATTTATGACATTGTTGGACTGCTCATATCGTAGGATAGAAAAAAATCCTTTTGAAGGAATCCTTTTGCTTCTATAGTAAGTTTTCTCAGTACTTTATAAACATATTGGCAACTATTCTTTGTTCAGTATGATATTTAATATATGATGAAATACGCAAAGAAGTCTATGTGTGTATGAATTATCCCTGGATCTTTCCGATATTGAAACTTATTTTCTAGATGTTTCCTGTTGAAGGTAAAGCGGATTTTTCAAAAACGCAAGTGTAGGTGCGTTCATGCTACCAATTTTATGACGTGGCAGCCGGATAGTTATTTATATTATGTCCATTAATGTGAATCAATGTAAGCAGTTATATGTCGGGGAAGCTCCTTTTCTTCAACTATTTCATAAGATGCAGAATTAAAATTTGTATGAGCTACTGAGGATTATATCCAAGATGATAGAAATTTTTAATTTATAAATTTATAATATAAATTTTTAATACCCTTTACACGTTTTATATCAATTAGATATCGTAATTTGTAATGTCGCAATTTATCTTTTGACCAGTTCAAAAATGGCTTTGCGTCAGCAGCATTGGTACGGCATTACATTAAATTGAGGGAAAGAAAATGTGACGTACGCAACGTGCGTATAGTTTCTGTCACAGATCGTATCAAGGTGGTATGCAAATGAAAGGCCTTTTTAACGAAAGTGTAATACGCTCTGCATCACGCGAATTCGTGACGGGGACTTTTTCTGTTTGCAGTTTTTTGTACGCCTTCATAAAGGGCACCCTCCTTTTTTTTTTTATAAGGCTATCTACGCTGGCCGGCCACTCATCGGGAATGTATAATGTGAAATACGGAAATGTATTATCATTATGGTCTCCGAGAACACAGAACGGCAATTATAATTAGGTCGGCACCGTCGATAAGCCTTCTGGGAATGCGTGACTGGATAAACCCGCCAACATTTTTCCGTCCACGCGAAGTGTGCCTGGCTAGTTCGACGGAGAATAACGAATCCTCTGATTTGTTTTCTCACGATACACCGAACGTGCAACGTTTGCGACGAGAACCGTTTTTAGGAAGATCAGTACCTTTGGCACCGGAGCCACGAGCTAAGGTTCAAATTCACTCTTTTGCAAATCAAGTACTTTTACGTATATATTATATGTAAAAAATATCAAATAGTGTTAATTACATAGTAAGAACATCAAATATTTTATTGTAATTCGTACAATTACATATACACATATGAAGTTATAACTTTGGGAAATTCTTACGAGAAATAGCAGATCCGTGATTTGGACTGGATTAGCTGTTGAAACGCTCATTTTTTCATCGTGCGGTTTAAACGTTTTTCTTCAACCTGTACGCTCAAGCAACGAACCAAAGTCAAAATAACAACAGCCAAACGATGTGTAGATACTAACGCCAGCTATAATCTGCATCTATAAACTGGTATACCTGCCAAACATATTTGTTACATATCAAACGTGCTTATCAATGTCAAATATAAAATTGCGCATGACAATAAAGTTCGAAAATAATATGAGTTATGCGTGAATTCTATTTCACCTAAATATCCATTACTGCGTATCAACGCGGATATGCTAAGTTACGCGGCGTGAATCGGCAGGGATACAGCACTGGATCCCTGCGTGCCGATAGAGAAAAGGGTTAATCGAAAAGCAGAGGCAGATCTCCGCCAGTCGATAAATCTAACCGATCCGTGATTCGACGCAGACGCGCTATACTCACCCATCGGCGTTTGAAAGTGCCGCCATATTTCAAAAACGACAATGCTAATAATGGCCGTTTAAGAATTTCTCCGAGCAATTTCACGTCTCGATTATGCGCCGCCGAATTCAAGGAACGTACATACGTTAAGCTCTTAAAAAAGCCTGGGGGCGGGGCTGGGCTTAAATATGAACGGCTCTACCGCAAACAAATTTGCCGTGGCTCGATACGCGCCACACCACATTCTCCGCGAAATTCACGATCACGTTTTAGTAGCTAAATTCCTGGGCAAGGTCCAAAGGATCGGGGTTCAAAGGTTCCCCATATCTTCGTACGGCAGGACGATTCTTGCAGCGCGAAAACACGGTGTCCAATCAAAGGCACGTCGGGGATCTTAACAAAGGGCGGGCATAATTCACCGGGCGTATTGGTAGCCGATCTAAGCCGAGTAAAGGGCGTAAGAAGAGGAGGAAAAAGGCAGGCGTCACGAGGGGATGCCCTGTGTGGAGAAGTGGAAGATAACAAACCGGATAGCTCGTTGGTCCGCCAACGCCGTAAAATATGCTCCCGTATATCAATGGGGCGCGCATCAATTGCCATTACTGCCAACTGCCGCGAGGAGCTTCCAGCATTCGTGGAATCAAATAATAATTACGAGAAATGCACCTGCGATGCAAATTACGATTTTTAGTCGGATAATAATCGAATATTGCTGCAGGTATATATATACATATATATATATATTTATATATATATGTATGTATATATGTATATATATATAATATACATACACATTCGCACGATGTTAAACTCTACAAACGCGGCAATGCATTATCGATGGTCAATAATCAATAAATTAATATACTATTATTATCTGCACGAGCAATCATGCGCTCTGCTAGAGGCCGGTTTTAATGCGCAGCGCAAAGGCCCTGCCGTTCCGCGTCGAAACGTCGCGGAGATAAAATCGCGCCAGGATTTTGCACCGTGCCTATCCGCGTATTTCGGTGCAGGATGAAATCGAATATGGTGCGAGGACGACTAAAACAACGTTGACGACGAAACAGGGGAATATGAGGGATTCGTAATAATGAGAAAACTCGATCGCAAAGGCAAGCAATGGGTCGCGCCCGGATAGAAAGAATTTCATTAAGGGATGAGCGTAGTCAATCGGAAGGTATTAGCCTCGGAGCGAACGGTCAGTGGTGTATACGACTGGACCCTTGGAAACGTCTCGCTGATCTCGTCGAAGATTTGCTTTGGGATGGAGAAAAAAAACAAAACCTCGTCGGTATGCGAGCTATTTAATCGAAACCTTAAAGCACACCCGGGAACAACAAAGATACGGCCTCGAGTAATAAGCCGGGCGGCTCGAGCGACGCTCCTGCGAGAGCGAAAAACTGGTCGGGCCGGCGTCTTAAATGTTTCAATCGTTAAATACATCGAGACTAGCGCCACGCGGTACGCAGGATAGTCGTTGCGAGGGACGTTGTTTAGATAAATAGATCGAGCATCCCGGCGTTGATACGATCTCTAAAACATTTCACTGGAAAACAATTAGCCGATGCCGCGTGGTACGCTTTAAGCGGATTTGCTAGGCAGGCTAGTAGTGAGAGGGATTATGCAGCGGCTTATTGATAAGCAGACGAGAAGAGGTCATTTCAGAACAATTTTCGGTCACGCCGTTTATCGAGCGATCCAGCGGCGGCATCGCGAAAAACAAAACACTGTCCCGGTCGAGAGAAACGGCGCCTTGCATCGGGTGGGAATTTCCATAAATCCGTCTTTAGGCCTGCCGTGGCATAAGTTAAAATCTTAACGCTATCTTCGACATTCCAGACCGCTATCGGTATCCGGGTGTTCCACATACTATGGCCGCACGTTTTAATCTGCCGCCATCCCCCCTCCCCTTCTTCCACGTTTTTTCTCATCCTGCCTTAGTGGCGCTTTGTTCCGCCGCTTACAGCGCATTTTCTTAGCCGCGCGCCTCGATAAAAGAAGGGCTTGCATTGATTTTAACGCAGCCGTTCCAACCTCTCGGCCTTTTCCACGACCACCCACGGTCAAATAACTTCTGCTCAACCACCCCTTACATTAATAATCACCCGTTCGGCGCACCACGCGCCCCTCCTTGGCGTCTCGCGTTGTTCCAACCCAAGCGGCTGTAGCGCCAGGGCTTTTCGCGCTTCTGTCGATGAAACGCTTTCAATACGAGGATAGACGTAGGCGCGCATTGTGACGCCCACCGAACGTGGAGTGTACACCAACAGTTTTGTATCTCGACTCCGCCTCGTTTTTGGTTATGGTATTCAACCCCTCGTTGACCCGGCTGGTCAGTTGCGTCATACACGTGTTTGCGTTTACTTAAGTCTAAAACCGACTTCTCCAGCGATTGGTGATTTGAGCGCCAAATTTAAAAATCACTGCCTCCCCTCGAATTCGGATCTCAGTCATCGTACGCGCAATCTTGTCGATGTGAAATTGTACTCGAATACGCTGCATGCAGGGGGAATCTCGACAGTAAAAGACGCTCGATCTTTTCCAATAACATTCTTTTTTTAAAACAACCCTCCCTTATCGTCATCGCGCGTTGTGAAACGACTTTAGAGAATCGAGTGACGAAGCAGCTATCACTTACCAACGTCGATCGGGCCGACTCGGTCAACCGAATTCATCGAAGATCGTAGATACACCGTTCGCATCGCGGATTCTTTGTACCTCTTTGTCCGCGATTCGAATGCCGCGAAGGCATGATTTTCTCAGAGAACAACGGTCCGGCACAGAGCCCCTCCCCCCTGTTCCTACCCCCCTCCCCCCCTTCGTTATATTGATTTCTCGTTGCGGGTACATTTCAGCGTTGCGAGGAACAATCGCGATTGGCCGATCGAAGTTAAAAAACAGCGGGAATTTACTGCGCCACGGCCCGGCCTCCTCCACCCCGGGCGCGTATATACATGTTACAACATTTTGCCCCGACAACTAAACGCCCATACGTCCGGGCTCCATGGCACGCATATAGATACGCGCGTTCGGCTCGTATATATATATTAAATGCCAGAATATATGCGTATAATTCATTAACCGAAATTTGAGAGAACGCGGGAGAGGCAGAGCGAGAAAAGCCAGGAGGGGAGGGGGGGCGGTTGGGGGCTCTGCTGGCCCGGCACGAGGGGCGGGGAGAGAGGAGCGGGGGAAAGGCACGGCGAATATAATATCGGTGAATGTCCACGATATCGATAGCTGGTCAATAGCTGCAGCCTAGACAAATACCTGCCGAGGGTGCAGAGTCCATCCTCCCCTCTCGGCAGGGCAGCACGAGGGTGACCGGGCGGCCGGCCAATGGCGAGGCGGCGCTCCCCACCAGGGTGGGGGCGCGCGAAAAAGCGCGGGAATTTTTCGATCGCCCGATCGCTCAATAATGGAACCGAAGTTACGCGCCGCCACCGTCGCACGCGCACGCGGCCACACACGCAGCCGGGCCGCACGTACACGGAAGCGCACCCCGTAAATACACGCGGCCATTTAACGGCCTGCGCCTGGGTAGACGCGGGAGTACGCGTGCAGCAGGCCAGGGGCTACCAAAGATTATCCCTTCGGCACCGGGCAAAACTCAATTTTCGGCCCCAAAATCTAATGATCGGCCGCCCTACGCGCACGGAATTAATCGGTTTTCCCAAACGCTGCTAGGAAGCGCGTCGCGGCCGAAAACTGACGGCCGGAGACCGGTTATCGGGACTTTGGCTAGCTTATGAAACTTCCGCCGAGAAGCGGATAACCGCGGTTCTTACTAAGGAGACTTTGCTGCTCGATTTTACCACCTCCGAAGATCGAAGCACGAGACTCGCCTCTCCGCACCGGCCGTTGGCTGTGTGTGTGTCTGCGCGCTGGTTACAGAAATTTACATCTCACCGTAGCGTCTTTCCTTCGATATCTTTATCGATGATATACTTCTGTTGATAAACTTATAAAGCTAAACTTAATCAGTTAGGCGAAAGAGTATATACCTCGGGTACTCGAGAGCTAAGCCCGCGGAGGAGCTGTGGAGCCAACGTCTCCCCTGGCTCGATCGACTTTTTATTTAAACAGGGAGTAAAATTCGATGAAAGCGAGCGAAACGTTTGATTTCGAAGTTATCGATAACGGCGCGGCAGAGACCCTCGTCGATTCGACGGGAAAGAGAGAGCAGCCCTTTCACCCCTTTCGGGTAAGACGATACGCGCGCTTGAAAAAAGAAGCACGTACTCGCGGCGAAATTGACCGGACAATTTTAAAGCCCACTTAATACTGCGAAAAATTGCCATTTCGCCGGTGCATGAATAAAAATTAAGGCTTCCGCGGGTCTCCCTTGCGGAGCCTCCTCGGCCTCCTTCGGGCCGCTTTGAAAACGAGCCTGCATATCCGTATTTACGAGGTGCCGGCGTAAAGCGGCAAAAAGGACGGGCGGTCCTGAATTCGGGATTGGCCTCCCGTTCGTTTCTTCTTTTTTAACTCCGCACACCTCGCCACCGTTTCTGGTTCCCTTTGCCGGTCGGCGGTGACCTCCTGACGACCTGCCAGGGCTCTTTGCGGGCCCCGCTAAACCCTCTCCCATGGCCGCCACCCCCTGGCCATCGTGCCTCCTTCACCTTCGACCCAGGTTTTTCCATCCCTCTCGTACTTTTAATTCGCTAATTTCACCCAGTTAAGAATTCATGCTACGGAATGCTCCGCCAGACGTCTCGAGAAAAATCAAAGCAGCGAAAAGCAGCGTTCGCGGGCGTCGAGAGGGGGCGGGGAAGGAGGCAGCGTGGCCCTTTATCACAAATGACGCGGAATGAAAGATTAAACAAAAGACGCTTTATACGTCTGGAAAAAGTCGGAAGGCCGGTTGGAACACCGCGAGGGAGAGAGAGGGAGAGAGAGAAAGAGAGGGCCAGTGCGGAAAACATTTTGCGAGGTTGGGCGAGACGAGACGACGTTGTAATTTTGCTCCCTTCGAAGCCGTACGTACCGGTGACTCGCAATTGCCGATTACTCGTCCGTTATTTACAGAACGAACGGGATTGTCAAGAGGATGTTATGTTTGTACGCGTTGCGCTGCAACTTAATTAATATTCGTAATATAAGCTAATCAACTCGCCATCTCCCACAGCATGAATATTTTAACGAGCGAAATTAATCCCAATATTAGTCCGTACGACAGCAGCGCGCTGTACTTGTACGCCGAAATCCTGCTTTTCAATATTCAACTATAATAACATAATGGTACGCTGTGCCGTGTACACTCATCGAAAGTAATTCCTCCCTCTGCCCGATTTCTGCAAAGTCGTTGGATACGTTGTTTTCACGCGCCTCTCCAATCGCGGATTCATTAGCCGCGGGGCAAAGCGGGAAAGTGGATCTCAAAAATTTCGCGTTTGATCCCCGAGGTGAACCATCGACGCTGAGCGTATTCGTGACGAATGGATGAAAAATGGAGGATCAGGGCCGCGAGGAGAAACGTAATTAAAACTAAAATATACGGCGACCAGAAAATTAACGTAGTCATGCCACATATGCATGGGCTATCGGCGGATGGGTCTATTCTAATTTTCTTCGAACCCTTCCGCGGCGGTGCATTTTTTCCGTGAGGGTTAATTTGAATAGGGCCGTTCCACGCATTGTATATACATCGAGAGCTGATGCCCCAGTACGCCCACGCTTTTTCCCCCACTCGTTTCGCCCCCCCTTTTTTTTTTCTTATCGAAAGGAAGCCTTCCCCCGACGATTCTCCTTGATTGACCACCCTTTTTTACTTGCACGTCGGCCGTTTTGGGATATCATTGAGACTTGCCCTCGAAGCAACCCACCGAACAGTTGTTTAAAGCATTCAAAGCCCCGCGTGCGTTGGTGAACGTGTTTGTTCCATAAAAATCGATCAGACTTTTGGGCGTAGAAGCTGAAGCCTTGGTTATCGGGCGGTGCTTCCACGAAGGAAAGGATCGTGGAACTGACTTGTAGGATAAGATAAAATTTTCAATCTGGCTGCTTCTCCTGCGCGGTTTTATAGTAGCTGCTCGTGGAAATTCTTCAAATGCGTCGGCATTTTTTAAGGTCACCTTGCATCGATCACACACGCCATTGTCACGATGCGTCGCCTGTGATACGAGATAACTAATCTTAGTGCAATGTTTGCCGGTATGTTTGTTGACATTACCGAATGAAGAACAAACGAGCTTCGAATCATCGATGTTTTTTCACGCATATTCGTAAGACGGTCATCGGTCCAAGCGATGCCCCATTTTCAGTATAAAACTTGCGACCGTTGCGTAAGGAAAGTTTCGAACTGACAGCAACTAAATGTGTTTTCCGATAGTTTGCTCTTTGTGCCGGTGGAAAAAAGCTTTTTACCGTGGCCGCACGCGATTTACGCCAAATATACTCAAACGGCCGTTATTTGTAAATTTATTGTAGTGGATCTGCTTTTAATGCTTTTCGATGTGCGCGAAGTTTTTCAAAACCGCGCAAATCCGCAGTATGTTCTCAGATTGTTGCCATGAGAGTGACTTTTTTCTCCCAGCTATCTTATCACCGGTTACTGATATAGAATAGTCCGAGATGCGGCTAGAAGTAATAAGCGTTTTACGTAGCGTAAAAAGCAAGGTCGATTTATTTCTTACGCGCTCGTTGATTTATAAATCATTCCGCGATACTTAAATATCATTTTGGGCCCCCCAAGGCGGCGTCGTTTTGGACAAAAGTATTTTATTTAAATATGCACGATAATTATTCATACAGAGAAGGCGGGCTATGAGAAAAACGATATAAAGCCAGCGAGATAGGCTCGAATAACGATTTCACAACGATCCTTTGTCACGATGAGCCCGTTAAAATTCTTAAAGAGGCACGACTCGCGGTCTTTAAATTCGACACAGGTTCACCCTCGCATTACTGACTTACTTACGCAACCCTTTTGGGGATGGAAATGTAGCGACGACATAACTTTTCTCCAACAAGAAACGAAGCCTCCTCCCTAACGTTGGTTTTCGTAGGAAAAACACTCCGCTTCGAAGTGTCTTCGCTCAGAACCTAATCATCGCGGGGAAAGTTCATGTAACGGAAGTTTACGAGATGCGAGCAAGGACCAAGATGGTCGCAATTCATATCTGTCCCATATCCTGTGTACTTGGTCGCGGATGGTGACCTACGAAATCTAGATTGACTTTCTAAACTAGCACGAAAGCGACTTTTTGCTTAAAATCAGGTAGGATCTTCGACGAGGACTCCGCAAGCACGGTTTAACCGCGGAACCGGTCTGGAGGTTAAGGATAGTTAATGATCCTCAGCCTCGAATGCAATAATTTCGCTTGCAAGAAGTAACGCACGAGGAAAACTGTTACGGGTATATTTTCCTTTTCCCTTTTTTCTTTTAACGAACTCCAAGATCACCGCGATAAATCTATCGACCTGGTCATTTAAGCCAGACCGATTGCCAGTCGTGGAGATGGCTGTAAAGTACGAAGAAGGTCCGGAAGAATCGTGGACAATATCGATTCCGGGACGCGCGCGAAATTGTACTCGCAGCGAGATGCTTATTACGATGCAGAAGTTCTAACGGCATCGATAACGTTACGTTGTTGCGGAAATTTTCTATCCTTCCAAGAGACTTTTCTTTATCTTGCCCCCGCGCCGCTCGGAGGCACCGTGGAGAGGAGATTTACGCAGGCCATTTATATCGGCCACTCGGGCCGGCGGGTCAAGAATATTGAGCACGACCGGCCGTAAAATAAGATATAGATTTCCATCTAGTAAACTTTCTACACGGCATGTGTGGGAGGTAACGCAGGACGCCATACGGCATACGAGAGCAGCTCCGCCGTCTTAGGTTAGAAACTTTGGGCCCAGCCTTGTGTGCGATGCCCGAGTTATACTCGCCGGTTATGCGAATATACTCGCGGTGTAGACCGGCTTTAAAGACGTGTGGGCACTTAAGGCCTGCGTGAGCTAAATCCCAGCCGCGTGTAAAACTTCTATTTGAACTTGCAAAATCGGGAATGCATCCGCGAGGGCGGCCGCTATTTTCGATCCGGATTAAATGCAACGTCCCATTTAATCGGGACGTGGCCCGCGATTAAATGTGCGTCCAAAACGCCGCCGTTTATTTCGGAGCGATTATAATGAATATCGAGCGATGTAATTTCGATGAAGGATGACTCGTGAGACGAGGATCGACAGAGAGGTTGGGACACAGGACGGAGATGGATGTGCTGGACGAAAATCGTTGTCCCGGAGAGCGAAAAATTTCTCTCGACGAGAGGGAAGCGCTCAAAGTTAGCGAGGAACTGCCTGGGAAGATGAAACAAACCGCGCTGAATCGGCGAAATATTCGAGCCGTCAATAACAGGTGGTGCGCTTCGCTCCTCTTTAATCTGTCATTAGTCGGTCGCGTGCCCTCCTGCGGAATATTTTTTTTTTTTCGCGGCACGTTAGAAGAACATCCAGAATTCTAACTTGGATATCTTTCCCCGAGCTTTGAAGTTGTATAACAACGGGGGTCTTATCGTTGAACGACACACGAGCGATCAACGTCGATACGTATTTCTTTATTCTTCGCGCGGATAACTTACAGGCAAACGACCTTCATCGGCGCCCTCATTGGACGTTTGGAATCGTTCGCGCTTAATCTCGTTATTCGCCAAGGCTGTTGAACAACCAAAGGTCGTTCAACTAGCAAGTTCGCCAGGAGGGTTGCCGCCCAGAATCTTTCGAACAAATGGCTCGCGATGAAAAATCGTAAAGACACGAGGGCCATCAAGACTTAGCTCCGGCCACTCGACAGGCCGAACGTTCGTTCTGAGACATTAATTTTTACCCCTTTTTACCCCCATCTGCCTAATGACCCGAAGTCTAGTGCTTCTACGATGGCAAAAGAGAGAGAGAGAGAGAGACAGAGAGAGTGATCGCGAGAAGGAAGCAGAGAGGGGAGGCAGAAGGACGAGGAGAGAAAAAAGGTCCCGACGAAATGCCCGTTAAGTGCCGAGAATCGTCGTTGAGAAAAGGGTTGAAGATCTTGTCCTGCATCCAGGGGCGATCGTTACCGCTCGGACGGATGTGCCAGACGAAGGAAGCACCGCCGTGTACACTCCTTCCGGTGTCTTATATAATTCCTCCTCCTTTTTTACCCCGCTAGGCGGCCACTCCAACCCCTTCGTCCCGCCGGCCCCCCTCGCGGCTCGTTTTCACCCCCTTAGCCGCCACGGAAAGAGGAACGCCGCCGCAACAATGGGTCTCATCAGGCATCGGGAATAAATTATGCCCCGGCAAGAACCGCGAGAAAAATGACGAGGCGTCGAAACTGGAGCTCGTCCCGGGGTGAGAGAGAGGGAGAGAGGGAAAAAAGGAAGAGCGAAATCGCTGAAGGGCCGCCCTTGTCGAGACAACGCGGCGCGATCCTCGACAATTAGTCGCCTCGTGATCTCTCTCTATCTCTCTCTCTCTCTCTCTCTCTTTCACACACACTCTCATTCGATCTATCTTTTAATATCCCTGTTCTATCTCTTTCTCTCCCTCTATCGCCGCTCGCGAGAACGAATCTCAAGTGCGAGACACGAGACCGACGCGGTGTTTTAGGCCGTCAATCGGCGAAAAAGAGTTCGTCGGCCTTCCGGGGCCAGAAGTAAGCCGCGGGAAGAAAGGGTTCCGGATACCGGGGTCGGCGACCCCGGCGCTCCCTCTGGGCGGTCTGGAAAAAAGCAAAGGTATCGGTAGAAAAAAAAAAAAAGGGAAGAAAAAAAAAGAGAAGAAGAGGAGAAGATAAAGAGTTTCGGACTGGGCAGGTGAAGCGCTTTGAGAGGGTAAGAGCGAGAGGGCCGAGGCTACCATATGCCCGAATAATGTTCCACCCGCGCACGGTCCGACCAACCGGCACAACAAGTTTGTTGGCATCGCCGACAGAAACGTTCCGAAACGTCTTCGAGCGTTGAACGACCTTGCTGTAGCCGTGGATTGGATTCACTGCCAATTGACACGAGATCATCTGCCGGCGCTGGATACTACGTACGCCTTTGCCAAGGCTATGGAGAATTTTAAAAGGTGAACGTACGAATGTCCTGCACCAAAAGGATACGAGGGACCGTGGCTATTTTCGTTTGGCTTTTGTCGCACGTCAGGAGAATGGGTGTTTGCTGATGAGCAGAATTTTCTGAGGAGCTCGGTGAAGGAGGGACGAGTTAAACGATCCGAAGCGCGATTCTTCAATGAAGATTTTCTGAGGAAGGTTCGTGGTGGAAACCTAGAATAGGCTAGCATTGGAATATGATTCTAACCAAGTTACCGAGGTATTGATCAACTATTACTGCCTTCTACTGCCCGGCGATTCTCGAACATTCTCCGCACGTTTGTCTGTGTGGTCAAAAGGAAATATCTAGGAATTTGATCTAAATCCCAGAACTCGGGTTCTATCGATCGAAAATCAACATTATCCCGCGGACTTTCCAACTTCTCGCGAATTATACAGCGTAGCTTTCAATAACTCATGAGGGATATTTCTAAAAATGGTTTTTATTCGGTCGCTCCCATTCATGAGAGGTCTCCCGCGGTCACCAAACCCGTATTCTTCGAAAGAAGCGAACTTCCCTCGGTCGCGAATAACGTAGAAACGAGGGATGAAGGCGTCTCTGGTCGTTCAACGATTCGCCCGTTTTTCCGTGAATGACGCCAAAAGTCTCGCGGGCCAAACCCTCGACGCTGAATCACGATTCTTCGAAGGATCGAACATTTTTTTTAGAGAGAAATTTTCGAGCGAGGTGCTGCGGAAGAAAATCATCATGAATCTCTCGAGCGCGAGCGGACAAAGTTTGGAAGAGGATGTACCGGGGTGATTTCGCCTAGACTACTGATGATAACTGTACCCCACGTATGCGAGGGATATACCCACACACACGGTCGTGAAATTTCGCACGTACGTACGCGCGATACATTCGCCAGGGGGTAGAAATCATTAAAGGGGCGTGGCGTGCCCGTGGTTGCCCGGATGACGGTCACGTGAACCAAGATGGCCGCCAACCGGGAGAGCTCCCCTCTTTGCAACAGTCATTTGTTATCGGCCATTTTATTTTAATGATTTCCATGCATGCGTGAAACGCTCGGCTGCATCGCTCGGGAAAGGGATGTTCTCTCTCTCGCTCTCTCGCTCGCTCGCTATGCGCCTGGTAACGCGTTCTCCTAGTGCAATATACACTATACTGCACCGAACGTGGCACTAACGCCGGTTTCATGGTAATTCCGGGCCCTATAAATTTTCCTTGCGCCCACGGTAATGCTCTTCGTTCTTTCGATAAATTCGATTGAATTTCCTGATAATGATTTCCATGAAATAATTCCGTCAGCCGGCGGGTAGAGATATCGCGTTGCGAGGGAATTGACGGTTGACGGTGGCCCCGGGTGTATAGCCGCCGAAACGACGCTCGTAGGAAGGCTCGTCGATGGACAGAGTCGAAAACATCGTTTGGCTCTTAGGACTTTTGTGTATGCACGTGGAAACGATACAGCGAGCTTCTGTATAAGCGCCTTGTCGAATCGAGCGGATCGCTGCCCACGCAATAATAAAGGCAACGAGACGATCCTTCGGGCACCTTCGATCGCGTCCCATCGATAAACACTCGATTATTAACGATCACCGATAGAATGGTCATCGAAATGGGACACTCGATTATACCGGTACCCGACTAGTGCATCCATTAATTAATGTATATCAATATTTCCGATGCGACAATATTATTATTGCAGGCAATTAACTTCCGTCATTGAAAGGGCGGATGTCTTTTTATAACCCTACGGCAGATAGCTCCTTCCATCATACTCCGTCCATCATTAATTTCGCGGCATGTAGGAAAATTAATAGAAACTGTCAGATTACTGTCGTACTTTTAGCCTAAATTTGAAGTTGAATCGCTCTGGAAATCCTGCTTTAGCAGCACCATGGATGAGCATGCTTTAATTAGCCTCTAACTGGATGTTATACTGCCTGCCGAAAATACTTTCCCGCGGGACCAAGGTTAATGCAATCCTTACCGCGGATTTCTACCTTAAATTTTCCACGTCTCGTTTCATGCCCTCGTCTATCAATTCCGCTGTTAATTGTCAAATTAATAATAAAACGATCTCGCTATAAAGAATCCATGTACCATGCAATTATCGAACGCACCGTAGTTTCTGTTCGCTTTCCGCTGCTACCCATCTTGCGGAATAAGGAATTTCTTACGTCCGATCGGACGTTGGCGCGAGGGTAATATCCACGTTATAAAACGAAACGACTCATCCACCCGGCTATTTTCTCCTATTAAAAAAGAAAATCCCCTGAATTAATCGCTAAGGGATATAAGGGATGCACAATCGAGCGCGTTTAGCGTGCGCGCATTCATCCTGAACGTTTTATCGAAAAATGTTCAGGCGTCGGGCCCGAATTTAACCGCCCCAAATATATGCCATTGCTCGAAATACTTAAACAGTGACTCGCGAACCATACAACCATGGTACTCCAGGCAGAAAATTAATTAAAGATACAAAGGACCGAACGTCCATCAACATTTCCTACAGCTTCGCAAACCCGAAACAGTCTACATTTTCCATCGAATGGTCCGCGCTGTGCTCTCATCGTCCGGGTTTTTACTCGAAATTGTGTATTTGTTCGGCCCTCAACCCCATGTCGCAAAATTCAAGGTATCGTTCGTGTGAATAGCTTGACAAGTATCATAGAGGCTGCCGAGAGGCGAGGGGTGCAGAGGAGGTCATCGTTGTGAACAACACACGTGCGTGTGAGTGCGTGCAATTTAATGATTTCCAGCCGGAATTTCGATGATGCCGACTGGTGGGGGCCGCACGAGGGGGGAAGGTGGGAAGAGAGACCGGGAGGAACGGAGAGTGTGGTGTGGGTAAAGCGAAAGAGAGAGAGCGAGAGAGAGAGAGAGAGAGGGTGAGGAGAGAGAAATGGTGGAGGAAGGGGGAATGAGAGTGTGTGTGAGAGAGAGAGAGAGAGAGATAGAACGCGTTGCTGTGCGTGTGCACGGGAAACGGGTTGGTCAGGGCCAGGCTGCACACGCGCAAAATCTCACGGGAGAAACAAAGAAGGAGATGGAGAGAAGCAGCGGCGTATAAGAGAAAGCATGCACGGCCGGGAGGGATGGGAGGGGGAGGGGGAGGTAGGGAGGGAGGGGGAAGAGAGGGACGGGACGTAAATTTTCTAGCGGTGCGTTCATTTGTTCGTTCAACGAAATGCGAATGCATTATACATGGATTGCAGGGGACATTAATTTTCTGGCGTGGACGTGTAGTGGGCCGTGGAGGGCCGCTGGGCGGCCGGCGGCGAGGGTGTGCGGGGGCGGAGGGAGATGGCTGTTTCCACGGACGAGGCAAGAGGGTTGCACGGAGGAGGAGGGGCGCGGAGGAGGATCGGAAAGAGGCACCGGGAAAGGGAGAGGGAGAGAAGGAAATAGAAAGGTGGAGGGCCCTGTCTGTTTCGTACTCACACGTCCAACCACGTGGCAGCTTACCGGGCTTCCTACCCACTTTTACACGACCCCCGGTGATTTTGACGAGTGGGTGACGAGGTGTACCGCTCGCGATAGGGGGGGGAGGAAGAAAAAAAGGGAGAGGAAATTTATGCCGAATTTGGACAATATCCAAATTACGGACGTGCACCCGCGCCGGAGGTGGCCCTCGAATAAGCGACAACGATATCCTGTCGATACCATTTGACATTCCGATATAATCCAAATGATACGTGTACAACGGCAGCGCAATAATGCCAGCCGAACGTCACGATTTAACGCTGAATTCGAATTACAGAAATGGGGAAAAATAATGCGTAGCCCGGCGTTACGAGCGGGGCACGAGCCGCGAGCGTGACTCTTGAATACGCTTAAATACGTAATCTACGATAAGATCTTTTTTATGCGATATGGATATATTATGAATGCGGTAGCTGTCGTTATCTACCATTGTCATCGGCCTTGTCCATCCTCTCGCGTGCCGGAAAATTAGAGAGCGAGGAGGAAAAATCGGAGGGAGAATACCGGCGCGAATGCGAGGGAGGCTGCTCGTCGGTGTGCAGCGATTCGTCAGAAGTTCTTTACGATTCGTAATTCTTGCTTTCGACAAAGGGTCTCAAAGGGTTGGCGCAGACCCTCCGACGGGGCAATCTCCTCACCTCCAACCCCTCTTTTATCCCTCTATCCTAATGTTTTCGGTTAGCACGCGAGATTTCGAATATAATTGTAATTCCACGCGGCCCTCGGCGTGGAAGCCTCGATTATTATCGGGAATAAGTTGTACCGGAAATAAGGTAATTCCCCACGAGTAAAACGAGGTTCCAAAGGATACTTGGTGGACGCATCTTCAATCGTTCGAGATAAAATTAAGGCGTAACTCCGCAGAAGGCGGAGGAAAGGCGTAACTCAATAAAAAAGCACGGTTACGAAACGTTTGGAACTTACGGAATTCACTTACGGAATAGGAAATTCGAAAGTAATTGGAGATAATTTAGAAAACAAGAAAGTTCGAGAGCTCGCCGGTACTCGCCGAGAGGCGGGGCCAAGGTTGAAATAATATTTCGCAAAAGCCCTTGGCCGTTCCTGGGAATATCAACGGTTGAAAAACGAGCTGACGAAACGTTTCGTCACGTTGAATATCCCTTGATGAGCCTCGATAAAGGAGCTTATTGTATCGCCCTTTTTATATTACCATTGCTATTTCCGGCCGGCGTGCAGCGAAGGTGGAATTATACTCGTACGCGTGTGTACGTACCGAACTCATAGCCATACAAATAAATGTTTCAACTAGCAATTAAGTGCCAACAATAAGAAACCACCGACTTTCCCCTAGCATCGGTGCTCGCCTATTAATTCATTTTTAATTGTACCAGACACAGGGCATACGGTCTAAAAAGAAAGGAAAGAAATGAGGCATGTGCGTATACCACAAAATAAAACCGACGACTATAATTTCATTTTTTTTCCCCTTTAAGGGAACACGGGTGGCCCTATGATTAACGATAATACGAATCGTTCGAATGTATTGAACGCGAGGAAGGTTGGAAATGATTCGAAGAGTTGCACAACCTTCGCGCACAGCACTTATATGCATTGCCAAGCCAAATAAAAGCCTACTCGGATATGCAACAATGTCGTTTGTCGTCAATATTAAAAGCAAACACCATAAAATTGAAATGATGTGGACAGGAAAGAAACCTTAGCGCATAAATACAAGGAGAATACCAAAGGGTTAATTACCGGATTCCGTCGCAAATTAGAATCCTAATGTACGCCTTGACTTTCATGGAGTCGCATCAGCTCACTCCAATCCCTTTAATGTCAACCCGTTCACAGCATTTCCTTCTTTCTTTGTCCCGACATAGATGTTCGCAAGTTTTGCGTATTTCAATGCGGACACAGAGAGCAGTATATACGCGGACGTCTGCGTACTTCTCTCCGTAAATAAATGAACGTTCTTTCGACTGATATCCTTGACAGCAGGTCGTTCTTTGTCACGTGAAAAGACTACTGTAAACGATGTGTTGTAGCTTCTAAGTAAGTTTACGTAGAGAGGTGTGCGCTGCACACGACCACCTGGCTCCTTTGTCCCGTCGGAAAATCAACTTTCCCAGAAAACGATTTCGCCAGGCGCATAACGATTTTTGCTTTCTCGTTTATAATGGCTCACGTGCACGAACGGCGATTCGTAACACGATACGATGTAAAAGTCGAAAAAGTACGAGACGACCCTGAAGAATATCCGGCCAATATAGTTGCAAATTTTCTATCCAAGGCTATTGCGATTTATAGTAAGTAATCTCCAGTAAAACACGATGATGAAAAAAAAAAAAAAAGAAGGAAAAGGGTAGAGAAATTTCTCGACGGGTTCGAGCTATTTTTATTAAATCGAATACGATGAAATTCTTCGATGAATCACGCGGCTGAATAAAAGATGAATCTCGTAGTATGATGAGAGAAGGAGGGGCAGGGCGGGGAGGGGAGGTGGAGCGATTGAGAGGGAAAGAGAGAGCAAAAGGAAGAAGTGCCCGAGGTAAAAAGGTCCGGGGAAGAATGTCGATATTAATAAAAGTTAAATTGAGCCAATCGCTTGTGGGAATTAAAATAGAGTCCATTGGATGAACGTCGAGCAAGGAAAAACGCAATAAAAATCGTGGCGCCGGCTGAAGGCTGTTTCTTAAGTACATATATACCAAACGAATCGAGTTTTGTCCAATACGCCAAACTGTTTAAAAAGAAAGCGTACAACTGTTGACCATTTATTATCGCAGGACGTTCTGCTGCTTGATATTTACTCCCAAAAGGTTGAGACGTATTTGTAAGACGATTAAAGTGGCGAATATATTGATAAGGTACTTTCCATTCCTTTTCAAATCCGATGACAATAAAGTTTCCGCTTAACCGATTTGTTCACCTAATTATTTCGATGCGCATAGCGATCCAAGGGGCGTGTGTTTTTTTAATCGAGCCCGAGGAGATACGCGCTAATTGTGGAGTTAGAATAAAGTAAGCCGGTTGAAAAAGGGGTAACGGGGCTAAAAAGTCGGAGGACATAATTATTTCATCGATGGGAATGTTTAATGAAGCAAAAGAGAGAAACGAAGCAGAAGCCGATGTTTATTCGCATCGCCGAGCTCGAATACCCTAATGTGCCTCTGAGAGGCTCATAATATCGAACATCGAGGTCGTGCGTGAAATTCGGCAAAAAACTTTCACGCCTCATAATTGTTAATCACGGGCGCGCGTTATAATTTACGAGCGTGCGATTGTTACCGTGCAAATAATGTCGGTGCTGCAATTGGAAAGCTGAATTATGAATAAGATACGCGCGTGGATATTACGGGCGCGAGTTATTAAAATAATTTAAGCCATGTAAACACGATTATCGTCATAAAAAAAAACGCGGCGCGCCACGAATAATATTTTCACGGTATTAAAAGGCAAATCGTATTTCTTTTATCGCTTACACCGGCACCTATATGTTGATACCTGTTGCATGCCCTCGGAAAAAAAGCAGATAGAAAGAACGGAGGGTAACGTTGGATGTCCCAATTACTTTCTGGATTTACCTGTCCACTTAGATTATGCATTTTCCTGAAATATGTTCCGCCGAAGGCTCGAGAAAACCGAATTAAACGCCCCGCTGCGCGCGGTTAACGGTAATCGACAATTTAAAAATGCAGCGCTGAAAGAATATATCCTCGAACGATCGTTTTAAACAACGCGAAAACGTGATACTGGTACAAGTTATAAATCGATCACCGTTACCAAGTACACTCAAACGGAAGAGTATCAGAAGTGAAGGGAGCATAACTCGTAAAACGAAAAGGGTTATTAATGAAACTGCAACTGCGACGTAGGATGACCAAACACGTCGAATCATTACTTCAAACTTGTCGTGCGACTTAATGATTCCCTTTTGTATTTAATTAGAGCATTTAAATTATTATCTCGCAATGGTTGGTAATCCCCCCACTCTGCCATTTAATTTTGCACCCGGCCATATCGTGTGCATACATTGCGAGCGGAGCACCAATTCCCGAATAATTGCGTATACGCGTCACGATAAAAACTACAAGCGCCCAGATCTGTTGGCAGTGGGTTAACCAGCTACCCCCCCCATTTGATTTCAGGTGAACGACCGTATAAGTGCCATCTACCTGACTGTGGGCGGGCCTTCATCCAACTGTCGAATTTGCAGCAACACCTCAGAAATCACGACGCCCAGGTAGAACGGGCGAAGAACCGGCCCTTCCACTGCAACATCTGTGGAAAGGGCTTTGCCACGGAGTCCAGCCTTCGTACCCACACGTCGAAGGTCAGTCATGTATGTACCAAATCCGACGTCCAACACGCAATTTTGGCTACTTAACGCGGTGCCCGCGCACGATCACGGATCGAGCGGATCGAACTGGTGTCGGACATTAACGCGTATCGTACGTCTTTTTCACAAATCTCCGCTGAGCGTATTCACTGTCTATGCGGACACTTTTCTCGCGCGACAGCGTAACGTCTATCCCAATGCACACATGGTGGCGGGTCACGCTTGCCTCGAGATCTTAAATTACGTTCAATCGTCACTGGTTTGGGCTATGTCTTCCCTATCGAACCCATCGTGGTTCCTCGACCGGGCCAGGGGCTTTTGGCTGTTACGGGAGGCCAACTTGGCGCACGGTGTGGAGCGTGAAACAGGAAAACCAGGCAGGGCGTACGAGCTCGCCTCGAAGATATCGAAGGTGGCTAATTCGGCGCGAAGCACCGTACCGTGCTTAGCTCTCCCACCTTCCCGAGGACCCAAGAGCGTTGGCTCTGCGCGCGGTAACCAGGAGGTGGCGAGCGATAGCGGACGGTTCCCGATATCCGCCCCTTCGGAGCGTTCAGCTGGGTTTCTCTCAAAAACGCTTTGGAATCTGCTTTGGTTGTGGTCTCTCGCGGTACGCTTTTACTTTCGATTGGCATCCCAGATTCGGCCGGCCGCTCGGCCATTCTTTACTTAAGGCTGCGATTTTGTAATGCATCAGTTTTTCTACAGCTACCGGCGAAGAAACGGGCACTTTCTCGGGCCTCTTTGGCTATCTCGAGCCCCGGCATCGGCGCAACTGGCCTTAACCGTTGGGGGGAGCGATAACTCGTAGACCGCGTGTCGAAACTGCGCTATCGGAAATCGCGTTACGCAATGAACGAGTCAATTGGGCCAGGATTCGTGGACGGTGACGCGGAAGTTTTCTCACAAAAGTCAGCGCTGCCAGGGCCGTTTGCCCGCGGATAGGGTTAGGCCGCTCCGCTCCGCAGGGGAAGGAGGGGTTGGGAAAAAAAATTGGGACGAAGCCTGGAAAGAGATCGCGTCCCCGGTGTTTAATCGAATTCACCCCTCGCGTAGAATCGCGGGCTCGTAGCGATTACCAGAGGAATCTTGTATCGTGGGGTACTTTTTTGCCCGGCCCGTCCGACCAACTGAATTTCTCAACCCTTTCGCCGCGCCGGGCACATGTCTCGGCGAAAAAACGTGGGAAGGCATCTGTCGAGCCATCCGTGAGTAGCTCTTTTCTCCTGTACCTCTTCTCTGCCTCCACGCGCGCTTCTTCCGGCACGAAGTAAGACGGCCAAGTACACACACCGTACACCGTGCTTTTTGCAAGCCCCCGATTACGAGCGATCGCGTTGCGTAACCGGTCCTGAAATAGCGCACCTTCCTTCGGAGCATTCGTACCGATCGGCAAGAAGCGCGTTCGGTGTGTATCCTGCCGAGCGGTGGGTAAAAAAGGAGCACCGAATAGAGATGTACTCGCCGGTGAAATACAGCGGTACCCAGGGATCATTCCGCGCGCGGCGCGCTTTCTAAAAAGCCGGAATCAGGTGCGAGAGGATGCGGGCCCGCGCGCTTAATCCGTCCGCACGTCGGTTCGCGGGCAATAAATATCGCTCTTTTAACGGGCCGCTCATCAGGATCCTTTAATTGAAACCTAATCCGCGGCTAAAGCCTCCCAGGCCATCTTCCCCTCCGGCCCCTCGAGCGGCCCCGATAAATCTCCGGTAAAATCGTGCCAAGGGTCTGGCTCGGCAACGATTTCACCTAACGCTCGTTCTTTTCATCCTACGGAGGAGGAGAGAGAAATTGGCTATCTCCGTGGAGACGCTCCGCGATACACTTTGGCGCGTGTAGCTTCGACCGAACTGCGGGGAATATCGGCCGGAGTTGGCCGGCTGGCTGATCATTTTTTTTTTTTCCGATTACTTTCGAGCGGGTATATCGAGTTTCCGCGCATACGCCAGGATCGTCTTTATGGGGCAACGTACCGAGGCACCGGGTAGCATTGGGAAAAACATCAAAGTTAAACGTGGCCCATGTTAAACGTCTTTCCTAGACTGAGATGGGGAAAAAGAAGCACGGAGGAGGAACGAGCGCGAGCGGAGAGGATCTTGCCAGAGCGCGGAGAAGTAATTAAAAGCCGCCAGCGCGACAGAAACAGAGTCCGCCTGCTGAAAATAAAACGGAACGAAACAAATGGAGAGCTCGAGCCCATCTTGCGCGGCTAATCGAATTTTCGCCGGGGCAGATTTCTTGAAATTGTTTTCGCTATTTCAGGCTATCTAGTCCATCCCCTCGCCGGTTGCCCTGATAGCTAATGGATCGTTGTTTAAAAAAAAAAAGGAGAGGGGGAGAAAGAGAGAGAGAGAGAGAGAGAAATACAGAGGGGAGGGAGAGGAAAGAGAAAGAGAGAGACAGAGTGAAAAAGAGAGAAAGAGGGAGAGAAAGAGAGAGAGAGAGAGAGAAGGGGGAAGGTGGAGGGAGGAAGAGCGAGAGAAAGGGGAAATGAAAGAGTTATACTCCGGGTCGAGGCCTGGCGTGTCGGCGAAACATTATCCCGCCAAGAAAGACAATACACTCGGCGCACAATATTATAATAGGCCGGAGCGTAAATGTATTATAGAGAACGATCGGTAGAGGGGCGCAGAAACTTGTCTCGCGTACTTATATACCTTCTTCATGTATCTTATTAACCGCCACTCTTTTCATTGTTCAAAACGGGGCAGAGTATCGTGACGATGTAACATTCGTGTCCTCTAGTTTGGGAAATTTATCGCCCCAGGGCGACTCTTCGGCCCGCTGTATTTTACGTTTTCATCCGTGACATCGGCAGTGCGCGAGTGAGAAATCGAGGAACCACTTCGAGGAGCCCGTCGCGAAGATCGATTCAAATCCTTCGCGATTCGAGGCGCGACATCGAAGCGCGTCCTTGGACTTTTTCCTCGAGACGCCCCGAGAAGCGAGGAGGAACGCGGAGGAAGCGTGCGGTGTCCGTAAAAGGCAAAGATCCGTCCGAACCCTGGTTTCTTCGCTCTCTCTCCGTCACGTCTTACCCACTTTCACGTGGCTAGCAGCCCCCGTATTTATTTGTAGTTTAGCGGTACGAGGGTTGAATGTCGTGCAACACGATACAACCCCCCCTCTCTGAGCGGACTTTCTCGTACCTTCGACCTTCTTCCAACTCACCTCCGGGGCCTCCCAACGCGCCCCTCTACCCTCTTCTTAATTGCCCCAGCGCGCGGCTCGGTAAAAACTCGTTAGCCATTAGATTTATTTTCCTTCGCCACGGGGATTCAGGCCGCGTTCTAAAAACCGCCCGGCGGTCGTACTTGCTTAACGCCGAGACTTCTTTTCGGGACGATGATTTCCCAGATCCTGGCGGGGTGATCGACGTAATCGCAGGATCAGGAAAGTTTCTCGGAGAAAGGAATGTTTCCTCGTCTAGAGAACGAAACGATGGGAAAGACATAATGCGCCTGTGTACACCCTCCTCTTGTCCTTGAGAACGGGATGGTTGAGCGAAATGGTTCTCGGGAAAAGGAAAAATTAAATAAAAAATGAAAACTAGAAAAAGAAAGAAAAAATTGCCTGATTGTGGACGATTTAATGGTGTCGAATTAATACAAATTGATCTCCATTTCATGCTGGTCTCTTTGTCGCAGTGTTCGAAGTACCCATGGCAACGATTAAAGGTAAAACGATCGGGTCAATACCGGAGCCCATGGGAATTCCTTTCGGTTGTAATTGCAACTCGTATTTCTCATTTGGCTGCACCCTTGCCGCACGTGGAAAATCCGATCTTTGATTTGCGTTATAATAATCGAAGCCACGATACGCTCATTCGGCCGGATTTCGCGAAATATGCGGTATTAAAATCTCTTTGGTACGCGGGCCGCGTGGCCGCTACCCGCGCGCCCGTTAATTAATAGTGTTAATACACTTGCGGTAATCATGCCGATTTTTGCGACGCGACATTAATGGAAAAGCTGGCGCGGAGTCGATTCGCCGGGACGTACGAGCTTTGCGGTGCTTACGGCCGTAGCGTGAACGGACGTAATCCTAACCTCACATTATGGGGATCTTGGTAAATCGATCGACGAAAGAGAAGGCCTTTCGCGATCGAAATAATATCAATGGAGAGTCGTCCTTCGATCCGTTTTGACGCGCCGAGAGAGAAAGGAGGTCTCGATCTCTAATTCAGGGCCGGTTTTTAAGTGAAACACATTTTAGGCTACATCCCTCTTTCTCCCTGAACCGACCCCCGCTCTTAGATCTCCACCTTAACCTCCCTCGTCGGTAAACATCGTCGGCTGGCGAGTCTCCAGAAGGACTTCGCTCTTCGTCTCTTTTGCGACATTAAAATAGAAAAGTGGGACGGCCTTTCGCGGCAGAATGCCTCGTAAATCGGTCCACTCTTCCGAAACTTCTTTACCCGTGCATTTCCAATTCTCTCTCTTTCTCTCTCTGTCTCCCTTTCTCACTCTCTCTCTCTCACTCTCTCTCTCTCTTTCTCTGTTTTTTCCTCGATGTTCGTTACGTTTTTCTTCGAAAGCACGAGCTTTTTTTAACCGGCTAGAATGTACGGCCTTAAGGCGAAGCGCAAACGAAAGTTTCGACGAGGGGCGAAGAAGCGGGAATCGTCGCGCGTGTCGCTGGCCGCTCGAGTGGCACACACGCTCCTCGTGCGCACGCCGGACAACCCCCTAAAATATCATCGTGCGCACCGACATTTTTTTCGCTCCGTCGCGTACCCCCTCTGTAATAACTTTTTTTTTTCCCTAGCCCCGCCCCCGGCAGGCTCCCTCTTTTTTCGCCTCGTCTTTCTCCGCGCCACGTACGTTCGATCGCCGGTTAGTCCTAATGAAATCATTCCCGCGCCGAATCCACTGGGGTGGGATTTTTGCCCATTGTGAAACACCCCTCTGGTTTCTCTCTCTCGGTTTTTTTTTCCACCTTCTCGCCGCTCGCCCAGCCGGGGCCCGTTTTTCGAGCTGCTATTGGCACAACGCGGGGGGATGCACCATCGACGAACCCTTTCCACGTAGCTGCTTTTTCCCCCCCTCGCCCCCTCGCCCCCTCTGCCACGCCGACGAGCAATCGGGCGCACGCACAGCGCCGCGGATTATCGGCGGAGAGAAACGATGGAAAAAAAAAAAAGGAAAAAAAAGAGCGGAAGTGGATTAAACGGGCACGAGGGTGAGAAAGAAAGGACGAGGCGCGAAAAATCGGACGACGCTTAATGGAGAGATCGGGCGGCGTTATGACGGGGATTATCCTCGTAGTCGATACAATTCTCTTTCGAGCTCTCGCAAAGCCATGCATTATTTATCGGCGCATTAAAACGTCGCCGAAAAAGATACCGCAAACAGAGCATGTGCGCGGTGCGGTACGGACGTGCGCGAGAGAGACGAAATGGCACACAGTGGCCATAAATTGCCGCGAGGATTGTACGATTTTACGGTTGCATCGAAGTCTCTTTTTCGAGAATTAGTAGGACCGAGACCGTGCAGGAATATCGATGGGAAGTAGTCGTGCGATGAGAAATACATTCTCGGATTAAAGTTCGAAGTACACGGCGAGAAAGGCGATTTTTTTTCGACGAATCGAAGGAGCTAAAGAGCGAGGCCTTTCGAGCTTCGGAAAAGTAAGGGGAAGCGAGTGGGAAGATCGAGGCGGGCACGAAGCTGGCGGAGGAAGGAAAAAGAAAAATCGGCGCTGAATATCTTTCGCAGACTCCGTTTGCCAGAGTAACGAGAAGTATCGTACGAAGGTTGTCTGCCGGCGAGGCTCGCGGCCTCGTCGCGACTAAAAAAGCCAAGGAAAGGAGACAAAGAAAAAAAGGAACGACGAGAAAAGAATTGCGCGCCGCGAGAATGGCCTTCGGACTTTATCGCTCCGCTCGAAGAAAAGTGGGGACCAACGCGGTTCTGGTCCGGCGTCAATTTTTGCCACGTACACAATTTTCCCATATCCCTTGCGATGAATTCGCGAAAAAGGGGGAAAAGCCATTTGGCGCCTCGCTGCCGCATCAAGCACGTCCATAGCCAAAAGCATGACGTTACTGCGTTTCGAATCAATTCTCGTGCCGCATCGATGAGTGCAAGTAAATCCGCAAAAAAAAAAAAGGAGATGATCATAGAGTTGAAAAATAAAAAAAATGGTAGGACACGAGGCGAACGTTCGCACAGATCCCTGAGTATTTTTCGAAGGAGAATATACCGCGAATGGAAGGGACTTTTAATCGGCGAGAATGCCGGACCTTGGCACGAGTCGACGGACAAGGAAATTGGTCCCGATCGGCTTCTCCCGTGGGTGGCTGGAAAGGCCGGCTCACAAAGAAATTCCCCGGAGCCGATTAAAGATGGTCCCTTTTCTCCGGCCACAAAATGGCTACATCGAGCCCAACGTCACGCACCGCTACGCATGTGCTCACACCCACTTCCTTTTTACGCCACTCCCTGGTCCGGACCTGCTTCGGACTTGGAGGAGCTCGAGCGCATAATTTGCAATCGGGACTTTAATTAAGACGATTCGTGGCCGAGGTTTAACGGCGCCGGAAGGAGAAAAAAAAAAAGGTCGCACGGCCCTGGCAAAGGGGCAGGAGGTATATCGCGATCGCGAACACCGAAAACTTGTCCCGCATTCCATTACCGTAATCGGTCCTTTTTTCCTTCAGCGCAATAACTACGGGAGATTTTACAAATAATCGCAAATTGTTACGGGATTGACAATAATTACCTGGCCGGCGTAAAACCGATCGCGAATAACGCGCTTAATTACGGATGAATGGCACGGTAATTAATTATTTGCGATAGAATATGTGCGGCCAGCGGGTCGGTGGATAGGGCGATTAACGGGCGGCATTAGGATACGACATTGGTGTTTCGCGATGACAGGTCACGTTTTCCCTTTCGTCAGAAAGAAAAAAAAGAAGAGAAACAGAGAGAAAGAGAAACACAGAGAGAGAGAGAGAGAGAGAGAGAGAGAGAGAGAGAGAAACCGTCCCAGTATACCTCGAGCAAAATCAAGGAACGATAAGCACTCGCGAGGCCCGAACACGGTAGTACCTCCATCGTCGAATCGGCCGCGCGCACGATTAGCTCGGGGAAGGAAAGAAGAAATCAAGACTCGTTAAATTTAGATGAAATCTAGGGCCACGCTTTCGAGCAGTTTGTCCAGGATCCGATTGTCCGCGTCCCTCCTGCCTCCTTCCGGCCAACGTCCAACCGACCATCGTCGGCGCTGGGATGTCGAAATACGAAAGAACGCACGGCCTTCGTGCCTCGTCCTGCCCGATC
Organism: Ampulex compressa; assembly: GCA_038496175.1. Lineage (NCBI taxonomy): Eukaryota > Metazoa > Arthropoda > Insecta > Hymenoptera > Ampulicidae > Ampulex > Ampulex compressa. The sequence continues at coordinate 2,310 of JBCFXI010001387.1, read as the reverse complement.
GAGATCAACAATCTGGGTAGGTAGGTACGGAACGTGGAAAAGCGAGGTGGGAGGGGGGAGGAACAAAGAGGTGGGCAAGAGCCGCGCGGAAGGAGCGGGCTATGGCGAGGAGGTTCGGCATCGACGAAATCCCTGGGAAGGCGCGGAGGGTGTCGGCCTCAGCATCTCCTGGGACAGCGCGCCTTGGCACGGCCAGGCCCCTCGAGGAGACCAGGAAGCGTGGAATTGGGAATGGAAGCGGGTAACGTGCAGGCGGCGGGCATGTACGGCCGAGAGAGATGAATCTGGTCACGGCGAATCATAAAGTCCCTTGGGGATTCGCCCACGCTACATCCACTCTCTCGACGGAGAACGAGAGAGCGTGCTGCGGGAGGGAGGGGGAGGGAGGGGGGGAGGGAGCGAGGAGACGTAGAACACGGTGGAGAAACGGGACGGAGGAGAGAAAGAGCGGCGGAGGAGCCGAGGTATTCACGGTGCAAAAAGCGAGGATGCAGGCAAAAAAGGAAGAGCGCAACGAAGAAACCGGTTTTTTCCAGTTGGGCCAGGTCGGGGCGTCGAACCTACGGACCGCAGCCTCCCTCCGAGAATAACTTGCATGCAGCAGCAGCAGCAGCAGCAGCAGCAGCAACGGCGGCGGTGGCGGCGGCATCTTCTTCGTCGTCTCTCCTCAACTGGCTCCCACTTGCCCTAGGTCCGGCCGAAAAAGAACGAGGCGCGCCAGCGCCCGGCCGCCGGCTCCCGCCTTGGAAGGAGGAAAAAATGGGAAAGGGATGCCTCCGCTTTTCGTCCCGCGGAAGGAACGGACGCCGGAACAATGAGAGCTTCGAAATGCAGCTCCTAGTAGGGCAGAAGAGAGACTCGAGCTGATACTGAGGAAGGAGATCGGACTTTGTCGTTTTTCCGAAAGGCACGTTTTGGAGGAACAAAGGGGGAAGATCGTTCGAGCGATCTTCGACCATCTTTGCGTGCTCGCGTTATCGCTCCTTGGCTTTTATGGCGAGTCGGGAAGAAATATTGGGATAATCAATGGCATCGTCGTAAAATCGTATGGCCGCGTAAAACCGAGGCAGCGATCGGAAAAACGGGGAGAGAGCGGAGGGAAAATAAAGAAGTGGGAGGGGGGGAGGGGGGTCTCGAATAAATAGTAGGGTCATCGGCGCTTAGTCTTGTTTTAGCGCGTCGTTCCTGCCGCTCCTTTTTCCTCGGTTTCTTCATCGTCATCGTCCTCAACTCGAGCGCGGTTGTCCCAGGTCCGGGATAAAAGCAGGATACGAGGTTCTTAACGGCGGTGGATAGAAAAAGAAAGAAGGACGACTCTGTTGCGGTTAAAAATACGAGGAAAAAGAAAAGGAGGAGTATGCGCTTGCCGGTCGTCGGGGGCGGGGAGTAGGAAGGAAGAAAGGGACGGGAAGAACAGGGACCCCAAAACTTTGGGGTCATTGCCGTCTGGTCTCGTTTTAGCCTTCCTACCCCCCACCTTCCGCTCCTTCTTTCCGTCCTCCTCGTCTTCTTTTTCTCTCCCTTTTTAAGCACTCTTTCGAGCAAGGTTGGCCGCCATGTTTTTCCTCGAGCGCGTGCACCTACCGCCTCGTGTGCGTGTAACCGACCTTCGCGCGCGCGCGCGAGAGAGAGAGAAGATGTAAGATGGAAAAAATTAATACAATATGACCGCGAAACCGTTCCTCGCGATACGAGGTCGCGTGCAACGAACAAACGCGAGCTAACGCGGTGAGGACGTCGAATTTCGTTCATAATTTCATATCACTTTAAATAAAATGGCCGCCTCGAGGAGAGCTCCTACGTCGGATAGATCTATCGTACGCTATTACCAGGTTGAAATTCTTAAATACGATGCGCGGAGGAAGGATTCTTCAAGGGTTAACCCTCAGGGCGGCCATGATAATTAAGATTAGTGTTATTACAATAGCTAGTCATTGAACCCACGCTTTGCATTCCCGTTCATCAGTGAAGCCGCTCGAGGTCGATCGGAGATAGGTCGCTAAAGGTGTTTCCTTTGTTTTTACGGTCCCCGCACCGAGATTTGGATGCGTGCACATACGATATAACGATGCCAGGTTATTAGACGAGGACATCCTCGATAACGGTTAGCTACGACAGCTCCGATCGTTCTCGAAGAGGCCACACGCTTTTCCACGTTCGTCTGTCTGGGTTTTGCTTCGTTCCAGCTCCTCTCACCTATCATTCACGTCCTTTGATATATCATCCCAAATCGAATAAACCACCGTTCATATATATACATATATATATACATATATATATACATACATACATACATACATATTTATATAT